>JACEVL010000078.1:1655000-1768532 GCA_020284085.1 Aporrectodea caliginosa
ATGAAATGGTTGATGACAGGACTGGCCATAGAGCAGTCCATACTCCTCTATATGCAGGAATTCATACCACTGCGGGCGGAATAAAACGGCTCATTACTAAAAGTTATACGAATAAGCCTACATCAACAATTTTTACTTAATTAATAGTTAATTAATTAACTAAAAATAAAATAATTATTGGAGTAATGCATTACAATTTCTAAATCACTTTCCAGACAATTTAAGAAGCCAAAATATTTAAATCACTTCTCAAAGCAAACTAAGAAGCTCATATTCTAATTCAACAAATACAAATGAACTGCACCTTTTAAAATGAAGATTAACTGACAAATTGCTAAGTATGCAATATCAGACAGACATCCAAGCATTAGGAGAGAGTGGAGCTATTTACCTGGCATGCGAGGAACTGGCGGAGGTGGACGCCTGGCAACTTTCCGCTGTCTTTCTTTTTTCATACCCTGAATTCCACCATGCTCCTCAATGAAGTTATAAATGAACGTTGCAGTTTCACTGTCCCTCAGCTGCGACGGCGATATACCGATTTCACGAAAAAATGCCTTCATTTCTGAGTCCAACTTGTCCACCTGAGATTAAAATATAAAAAGTAACAACTGTCATAAGTATCAAAGCCATAGCTGATTCACCCACCAATGCCTTGTACATTATGATAAGAAAGCTACAAAAGTCATTGGGATTGATTTGAATGATGAAAGTCATATAGGCCTACGCATCAGATCATAAACAGATTATAAACATACATACTCGGTGGTTTCATATCTAAGTTTTTATACGCGAATGCCAATCGCATCAAAAGTTGTATACTGAACTTTCATCAAACGTAAACAAATGTAAAGTCTTTTTTAATAATGACTGTAAGGTAACTTAATAAAGATTTAGCTGATATGAAATGTTTGTACATCAAAGCTTGTCTTTTTTATTTATTTTATTCCAAAAGTTTAACGACATCCTATGGCTTCTATGGCCGTTGACGTCTTTAACAAGCAAAAAATTACGTATCAGTTCATTCTACATGTGAAATCGTTCGTTCCTCTTAACATTAGTTTCTTCCAATTTAGTAAGTATATACAAATTCTGTGATTTGACAGTTTACAGTTCCTTTTTTAATGGCCTTTAAGGCTCTTCTCATTCGCCATAAAGACTCCTTTTGTGGCAATTAAGCTCTTTTCCATTGGCCATTTCGGCTCTTTTCTATGGCCATTTAGTCTCTTTTAATGGCCATTTTGGCTCTTTTCAATGGCCGTACAGGCTCTTTTCATCGCTATTTTTTAACCTCTCATAATAAGAAAATTATTTACAGAAATATTTAAAAACTGTTACATATGTAATATTATATACATTTGCATAAAACTCATTTATATACAACAATCATTTGTTATCTAATACCTTTTTTAGACATTTAAGATCATATTTCATTCAGCTTAAGATTCACAGGTGTTTACATAACTAATCACTATATAATATTCAAATTAGTCTGAATATGATAAGTCAACTTCACATAATTATACAGAAACCTGCATATTCCATATTAGAAAACTCGATTTATTTATACTCCAGTTAATTCAACTTATATATAAATTATTGAATTATTATTGTAATTATTATTGAAACATCATCTATATCGTGCCAGTTAAGAGTCAATATATACATACACATACATATATACATACATGTATATATGCACATGCACATATATATATATATACATATTTACTCATACATATATATATTCCTACATGCAATATCTACACAAAATATTGACAATGTTTATGTTTCAATATATTATAGGGTGACTCGATAGGTCGTGAACGATTTTGAATGCATACAAATATATGTTATACACAATATAATATGGAAAGTTGTATACTGGAGGATAGGTTGTTCAAATGAGAATGTTATGCAAAAAAATTAGATTACTAACTCACTTAATAAAATTTTAGCGCCAATATCCGTGACGTCATCAAATTCGTGCCAAGCAAACGTCCATTTAGGCCGAAAACAATATTGTACGACCATCATTGTTAATCCACACATAATTAATTAATTTGACCTCTTTCTCCAGTATCTCATTAATGTAATAACTCGAATTGACTGAAGTTTTATTTGGAATGATATGAAGTTTTGTTAATCCAAGAGATGTCATGCCTCCCACACCAGAACTGAGGGACTGAACTTCACCTGCAGTGCACATGGAGCGCACGGAACAGAACTTTCTTGTGATCCCCACACAACGTCGTTCTTACTGTTAGGTACGTGGTAGAGTTTGAAGGGCGATTCATCACTGAACATAACACGCAACCAATCAATATCCTTAAACTTCTTCGCGAAGTTTACTCGGCGAACTTTGTAAGCATCAGCTAACTTTGGGACTTTTTGTCTCTTGAAACTCTTCCATTTCAGCGTCGTCCGCATATAGGCCTAACGCCTGATTGTCTCTGCTTCCAGCAAGGCGTTTGTCTTTTAACCGACGTTCAAACTTTCGCAAACTCTGTCCTCGTCTATATTTAGACTGTTTGATCAGTTTTTGAGCGGCAGCAGTCATCACGGACTTTCGACCACCGTGATATCGATTCCGCAGCCTCTCGTTTGGACTCTGCTTGTAGCGTTTGGCCCACTTGCTAATCCACGATTTAGAACGACCCAATTTCTTTCATATAACACTGTAACTGTACATTTCTTCCAATAATGTAATAGCTTGAGCCCTAATTTGCGATTCATTTAAGGCCGCCATTGCCTAATCGGCGTATTCACTAGTCAATGATAATGCTGCTTGTTCACGCTTGCTTGGCACGAATTTGATGACGTCACGGATATTGGCGCTAAAATTTTAATAGGTGAGCTAATGGTCTAATTTTTTTTGCGTAACATTCTCATTTGAACAACCTATCCTCCAGTATACAACTTTCCATATTATATTGTGTATAACATATATTTGTCTGCATTCAAAATCGTTCACGACCTATCGAGTCACCCTATATTTATAAAATTTTCCCATCTCTTATTTTCATAACTAAGTTGTATGCTTCAAGATACAGACTTCTGATTGATAATACATTCTTGATGGTAAAGTCAACCCCCTTTTCCAAGCATTTCTCATGCAAAGTGCTCGAAATATTATGTTTCTTACATTTAACGAAGATGTGCTCTATAGTCTCTTCTTGTCTTCATCTCCTATTCTCGACTATTTATACTCTGTAGCATCTCTAAGTTACGTACAGCATACAGAATCTCACCCGTTCCTGCTACATACACCTGAGACGTTTCAGAGCAATTCGACGTTCTGTCTCCTCCTCGGTCTTTACGTCAATAGTCCATGCCTTTATCTGCTCCAGAATTGATTACTGCAACTCTCCTTTGGTAGGCCTTCCTAAAGTGCGCCTCTCCCCTCTTCAATCTGTGCTTAATGCGGCTCCCAGGCTGATACCCCAATTGCCCTGCTTCTCCCACATCTCCTTCTATATGAAAGAACATCTTCATTGGCTCCCTCTCACTGCTCGTATCCAGCTTAAGGTTCTCGTTCTTATCGACCGATCTTATTCTGACCTAGCTCCCAAGTACCTCCGCTGACCTAACTTTGCCACCTCTCACCGTCCGCTTAGCTCACTTGATCGCCTTGACATTCTTGTCCCACGAGCGAGGACTGCTATGGCTAAATCTCGAGCTTTTGCCTTCATTGGGCCTTCACTATGGAACCAGCTCCTTAAATCAACTCGTTCGTTGATATTAATTAACCCGTGCTTCCATTCGCTGTCTTAAGACCACTGTTTTCGCTCGGAATCTCTCGCACTGCGAGCGCCTCTGACTGATGGTCACTGTGAGAGGCGCTTTATAAATCTATCAATACAATACAATACAATACAAGCTACTCTAGTTCACGCCTTCATTGCCAGTCGCCTTGACTATTGTTCCTCTCTATATGTTGGCCTTCCTCAGAGTCGGATAGGGCGCTTGGAGCGAGTTTTGCGCGCGGCTGCCCGACTGATTGGTGGCATTCCTAAGTCGGGTCATGTATCCGACTATATGCGGGATGTCCTGCACTGGCTGCCACTACCACAACGCATCTCATTTAGGGTCTCTGCCTTCGTTTGGCGTAGCCTCGTTGGCACCGCACCTGCTTATCTGCAGGAGCTATGTCGCTCTATCTCTGCCAATATTGGCCGCCGACCCCTTCGCTCTGCAGTCCGCGGTGACCTGAGTGTTCCATTTGCACGCACTTCTACAATGCAACATCGGGCCTTCTCGGTTGTGGGACCGAGTATCTGGAATGGGCTTCCTCTTGAGCTACGTCTCTTACCTAGGAACTCTTCACCTGCATTTTATACCTCTCTGAAAACTATTCTTTTCAGCCGTGGTTGAGCCGGGAGCGCTTCTGAGTAGATATCTTGAAGGGGCGCTATATTAAGTTTAATTGATTGATTGATTGATTAATCCTTTAACGACTAAAAGTATTGTTTTCACAGTAGCTTTTAATGCCTCTACTTCTGTAAAGGGTTACATAATAACGACTCTTACGTCATATGCTCCCTTTTCAGCATCCCATCCCACATGTTCTACATGCCTACAAAAGAAACCATGTCACATCATCAGAACCAGACAACACGTTATCACAAAGACGAGTTTGCATGTACATGTATCTGGAAGAACGTCTATACAAATCTGTGATTGTAAACACACAAAAAACACAAAAAGTTACTCATCGACCACTCCGCTCCTTGGTCAGGAGTTTTTGTTCAAGGAGTTAGGACCACTATGACCCAAAATTGATCTGTTGCCACCATTGGCCCCTCCATATATGGAAAGTCCTTCCCTCCTCTCAACGTGTTACAATAACCTTTCTTGGTCTCTACCTACAGCCTTTTCCCTCCTCAAAACCTTCTTCTCTAGGGATTCTCGCACTGGGAGCGTTACTGAATGGCCACAACTGTGAGTGGCGCTATATAAATTAATAAATACAATACAATTATTTTGAAGCTGACAGAGGCTGATGCACAGCCTGCTCATTGCTCACCTGAATTCTGTTTGAGTTCCAATATCATCCTTGGATATTTTCCCTTCCTTTTCTTTGTCCTCCTTGAGAGTTTCGATTGATGCAGGAATGTTAGACACTGGAATGGATGAAGCTAAAGAAACAGAAACAAAACAGTTTACAGAGGAAACTGACAATGAAACCACTTTTTGAAAAAATAAGAGGACCAATGCTGACTGTAATAGTTGCCACTTTCTTCCAAAGCTGCTCTAAAATCTAACAAACAGAACACTGTGGTGGTAAGTATTCAACAACATCTTTTTAAAAATGATAGCGTAGGATAGTAACGGTTCATCCTTTCCAGTCAGAACTGTGTTAAGATATAAATTACTTTCTGTCCTGTAGGCCTCAAATTCCTGCCTCTGGGTTTGCAGTAGAGCGTGTTAACCTTAAGACTGCTGTGCCAACTTGTGATGCAGAAACTAGAATGTAGAGATATTTGCTGAAAGACACTATCCGCAGAAAAGCTTTAGTACATTTTTCTATAGAAGAAATTTCAATAATATTTTAATTATTTACATGTTGACAAGACCTTCATAATAACATGTATGGGACAATGTATGACATAGTGTCAAGTTACAGTACTGTGATTATTCAAGAACATTTTGATTATTTATTATCAACTGTCTTTCAATAGCGTAACCAAATACAAGCTTACGTGTTTGGCTAACTACTGCAGGAGGAGGCGGATCTGGTCCAGTTCTCACTTTAGGTGGAGATGGAGGTCGATTATGATTCCCCATAGCACCAATATCACCCTGTTTTGCTAATTAAACACAGATATTAATCACCTTTTATTAAAAATACATATCAACAGCCTAACACTTCTTCAGTGAATGTGTGCAGTTGGCAGGAGATGATTTCAACATTTTTAATATGAGATATGAGTGAATGTTGAGAATAAACAAGAAACAAATTCTCTCAGGTGTCATATGTTACAGATTTTGAACAGCTTGTATAGCATCTATGTTACAAATTCACCACTTAAATAATGCAGAAATTGATGATTTAATATTTCCAACTAAATTTGCAAATCCAAAGGATAGACTGACTACTAACTCTGATTTAAGATTTAACCTTTGGAGGTTCCAGATGATGATTCGATCCTATTAGCAAACGCGGATATTGACCCAGACTCCAACTACTATAGACCTAATACCAGAAAAATATGCTCAAGTGAATATATGACTGTAGGGGAAGTAAATGAAAGGCTCGGGACTTCTGGAGGAAGAGATCCTCACCCCACCCTGTCTATAATGCATATAAACTGCCGAAGCTTGGCAAATAAGATAACTGACATACAGTCCCTTATAGCACAATGTAATGTAAATGTGTTAGCGGTAACTGAAACATGGTTGAGCAAGGCGGAGGCGGAGGGTGTGAGTATTCAGGGTTACCACTGTGTAAGCAAATGTAGAGACACTGGTAGAGGTGGAGGAGTAGGAATTTTTGTTAAAAACACACTAGAATATGAAATAATAAAAAATGACAGGATATTTTCAAAATTGAATTCCTTTGAGAGTATGATGGTAAAGATAAAACTGAACAAGGGTAGGACAGCTTCCATTGGAGTAATACATCGTCCCTTGGGACAAGTCTTGAAACGCTGTGTTAAGAATTTTATGCATTTTTGTTGCATTGTAAGAATGAGAACTTGTTCTTGGCTGGAGACCATAACTTGGACCTGCCGAAAATGGATTCACATTTGCCCACCCGCATATTCTATAATATGTTATCATCATACCACCTTCTGCCGACCATACTGAGACCAATTCGGATTACTCCTGACACTGCAACTTTTATTGACAATATAGGCTATAACAATGCCATTAATGTAGCAATGTTATGAAATTGCACGACATCCACCTACCTCCATCATGAGATAGAATTTTTGAAGCAGGCTGCTGGTTAGTGAAACTAAGACAAGTAATCATCTTCCAGTAATCGCTCAAACTCGATCGGCACAAAATGTCCAGCAGAACCGTAGCTTTTTCGTAGTCACAAGACTGCTTGCAAATGAACTCTCTTTGTCTTCGGTTAAGAACTCTGAATGTGTACAACATGCTGACGATTTCGTCACCAGTAAAATCCAGAAGGTCAACCAGTGCTTCCTGGTTAGCATCTAGAATGCTGGTCTCTAGCTCTGTCAAAGGCCAGGCTCCACCATACTCCTGACTGTATTCTACCATAACAAAAAAATTAGAATTTACTAAATAAAATATTAAAATATATAAAATTTACTAGCTTAAATAAATATTTTGATTTTAATTTTGCAATATAGGCCTACCTTGCAGCTTATAGCTATCAGCATTGTGCTGTCACACCTCTTCAGGCAGTGAACCACGAGAGATTTATTTTATTCATTCATTAATTAGTGACCTAATAGTAATTGTTCAAGTACTATCTCAAATGCAATTATTTACAATAACACTTGATAATTAATTGATTGATTGATTGATTGATTCATTCATTCATTCATTCATTCATTCATTAAGAGCATTTATATAGCACCCCTTCAAGAAGCTACTCAGAAGCGCTCCCGGCCCAGCCACGACTAAAGAAAAAGACTTGAGGGACTTGTAGAACCCTGCCGGATGGCTCAAAAGTAAAGATCGGAGTTTAAACGGGAGGTCATTCCAGATGGAAGGTCCCACAACCGAAAAAGCACGGCGCTGCTTAATAGCCAATCGAGCCCGTGGAAATAGGAGATCAACCCTCTTCGTAGATCGAAGCGCCCGATGCGCTGCAACGTCGGACACTGGGCGGCAAAGATCACTCAAGTAAGATGGCCAAGAACGCAGCGAGAAACCACAGCAGCAGTGCGGTATGAGATCCGCTGAGACATAGGCATCCAGTGCAACACATCACGTATGTATGCAGAGACAGGAGAGAACTTAGGAAGTCGTCCAATAAGACGAGCAGCCGAGCGTAGAACTCGATCTAGTCGCCCCAGAACCCCAAGGGGAAGGCCAGCAAGTATAGGAGCAACAGTTGTCAATTCGACTAGTAACAAAGGCGTGAACAAGGATCACGACCGCATCGTGAGAGAGAGCGAGAGACCACTCGAAGCTGACGAATGTGATAATAACAACTCCGTGCAACCAGGTTCACATGTTGAGACAAAGTATAAGCTCAGAGTCAAGAGTAAGTCCCAGATCACGAACTGTGACGGAAAAAGTTATGTGAGGAAAGAGCAAGGTAAGTTGTGAAAAGTCGATACCCTGAAGTTGCCTACGGCCACCCAGCCAAATAAGTTGTGTTTTAGAGGGATCTAAGAGTAGCCGATTGGAGGCCATCCAAGAAGAGAGGACATCCATAGTCAGACACATCTGGCTTACAGTAGCCACCGCATCCGCCGAATGGATGTGGATGTAGGCTTGCACATCATCGGCAAATAGTTGGTGCAGAAGCCCCTGAGACGCCAGCAAGGGGCAGACATCAGCAATATAAAGAAGATATAGCAGTGGGCCCAAGACAGAACCATGGGGCACCCCAAAAGGGTCGGGGACCCAAAGAGACCTGGACGAACCAAGGACTACACAGTTTGAGCAATCAGCTGGTTAGCAACAATGCGTTCCAGTACTTTAGATAGAAAAGTAACGTTAGCAATGGGGCGATAGTTTGCTGGATCACTTTGATCCAGACCATCGCGCTTCAAAACTGGTAGGAGAACGGAGCGTTTCTGTGAGACGGGTAAGCACGCCTCACGGATCGAACAGTTGCACAGAATAGTGAGGAAGGGAAGGAGATCGTCAATAAGTTCCTGAACAAGAAATGTTGGTGCAGGATCCAGCTCGCACGTCTTGGCGGCAGAGGAGAGGATGAGTCGACGCAGCTCCTCGCTCGAAATCTCCTGGAGTGCAGAAAGCCGATGCTCCGTGGTAGAAAACGTAGGTGGTGAAGAGTCGGCGGTGGAACTCCGAATGGATGAAATCTTGGCAGAGAATCGCTCCATGAATACCTCTGCAGAGAACGGCGGAGGAGACTCCGACTGTCGACCACCCCTCTGACAGCCAAGAAGGCCATTGAAAGTGGCCCAGAGCCTCTTCGGCTCCTTCGACTGGCGAGTGATGATGTTCTCCCAGTATTCACGTTCTCCGGCGCGGCACGAGGCATGCATTTCTCTAACGAAGCGGACCCACGCGGCCCGATCAGCTGGAGAGCGCGTTCTTCTCCAGATTCTCTCAAGTTGTCTTACATGTCGTCGGAGCTTCCGGCACTCTGCATCAAACCACGGAGAAGACGGACGGTAGCGCGACTGAATGCTGCGCACCGGTAGAAAGGTGTCTATGAGACCAGACAACGCGGTCTCATAAGAGCTGAACAACTCTGTTGTAGAGCGCCCGGTGGACGACTGAAGATCGGCAAAGAGAGGATGAGCTCGGAGTGCTGAACGGAATACAGAATGGTCAAGACTTTTCCCTTGACGGATCTGACGAACGGCGATGAGAAGAGGCTCATAGATGAAGGGAATTGAGGCAGCGATGAGACCATGCATGGTCGGAGAGAACAGGAGGAAAGACAGTCACATCTGACACCCGACAGTCATCTCTGGTGACGATGACGTCGAGCCAGCCACCCAGCAAGTGAGTGGGTTCTGTGACACGTTGCTTAAGCCCGAACTGTTCCAGAACCGCAGCAAATTCCATGGATTCCGAGAGCGATGAGTCCTCTAGATGTAAGTTGAGGTCCCCGGTGAGAACCAGCTGCGTGTTGTGAAGCGCAAATTGTTCCAATAGAGCCAAGAGCTCTTCGAAGAACGCCGACGAGGGAGGGGACACTGGTCACTATAGATTACAATGACATTGGTCACTATAGATTATAGGATGACATTGGTCAGAATAGGTTGCAACATCACATTGGTCACTGTACACTGTAGGTTGTAAGGTGACACTGGCCACTAGAAGTGCAATAAAACATTGGTCGCTAAAGGTATATACAATAACATTGATCACTGTATGTTGCAAGATGACATTGGTGTTGTGAGATGACATTGGTGTTGTGAGATGACATTGGTCATTATAGGTAACTAAAGGTAGGTTGCAAGATGACACTGGTCAGTGGTCACTATAGGTTGTAAGAAGACACTGTTAACTACAGGTTGTAAGATGACATTGGTAACTTTAGGTTGTAAGATGACATTGGTTATTGAAGACTTAAATAGATTGCTGCGAAAATGCAGTATTTTATCGGTATCTCAAGCAGAGCTGGGTAACTAATCGATTAGCTTCTAATCGATTAGCTAATCGATGAGACCAAGCAGCTATTTCTAATCGATTAGCTACAAGATTTTGTTAATTCTAATTCTAATCGTTTGGCAAATTTCAGTAGCGAATTCTAATTCTAATCGATTAGCAATTTAAACAAATTGTGCCCATCTCTGGTCTAGTGTTTAGATAACTCTGACATAAAATATTGTAAAGAAAACATGAGCTAACTTAAATTAAATTGAACTGACTCGTTTTACTGGAAAACTGCCACTCTGTTGTAGTTCTAAAAATATTCTGAGTGTCATTAGTCAAAAAACAGTTGATAAAAAGAGTGAACTGCCCTTTATCTTAATAAAAAAAGTTGCAGACATCCACAATTAAAATTTACGGAACCAACCTCCTTTGGCAGTCACGTAGTTGACTAAATGTTCCTGATGGGTGTCTTTAAGTGCATGAAAAAGTTCTGTAAGTTTCTCATTTTTAGTTACAAATTCCAACAACCGTGAATTCTTCTCGTGAGATGTGCTTAGCTTTCTAACTTCTTCAATCACTTCTCTTGATAAAGCTTTCAAGGTCAACAGTTTGTCCAGAATACCAAAGTCTGGATTCATTCGCTCAACAAGCACTTTGTTAATTTCTGGTATCGCAACATTGTTCAACGTATTTTCGTTTATTTCAACTGAAACGAAACAAAAGAATTCATGACCATAAACCACGACAGCTGCCCTGAGGTAAGTCAGTCAGAGAAGCAAACGTGGACCACATCATCATCAGTTGCTCACAATATTATTTGTATTATTATTATTATTTTTTGCCCCGAGGTATACAGGATCCCTCAGGGACTTAGAAATTACTAGCTGATGTAATTTGTCTGGAGATGACCCTACTCGTCGTTGTTATTATTATTATTAATATTAATATTATTACTAGTAGTACTATTATTATTATTATCATTATTATTATTATTATTATTATTATTATTATTATTATTATTATTATTATTATTATTATTATTATTATTATTATGCATTTATTAAGAACCACAACCTAATGAACAAGCATCAATCGATGGTGCTGAGCACCAGACATTCACAATTCCACATGCAACATAAAATCGGTGCTGTAAATAGTCATTCCATTAGATTCGTTACAATTGGATAAAATGAACAAGCTCCTCATAATAAATGGTGAAAGTTGACTTTCCAATTGTCAGTGTAGGACTTCTTCGAGGTACCTATACATGAGCCAGCTTGCTGGAGGTTTGAATTCGTGCTTTCCTCATAACAAAGCAAGCGCTCCATCTAATCAGCTAACACACTCAAAATAATTATCAATCTTAAACTCTCTCTCACACACACACGCGCGCGCACACACATACACACCCACACACACACACACACACACACACACACATATATATATATATATATATATATATATATATATATATATATATATATATATATATATCCTTACCAGAAGAACCTACTCAACTTTTGCATATACTGGAGCCTCATTATAACACACTTTATTATAAGGTGAATTCTAATATAAGATGGTAAGGGATTTTGATATCAAAATCTGTTCAGCTATAGAAAATAAACTTGTTCTAAAACAACTTTATTATAAGGCAGTTTTTTATATGGCTCACAAAGACAGAGTTAGAGTGAGTTTCTGGTATATAATTATTTAATTTGTGCTTATCATTTCCCAACTTCAGTAAGAACAATCTGAAGTTTTACTCAATGTTAAAGACCCTCACAACCGTGGAAACCATTTAAAACAGCATTTGAACAAACTAACTTAGACCATCAGGCAGTCTATATCAAGTGTCAAGATAACTAATAATAATAATAATAATATCTTTTCTTTAATTTAGCGCCTGACAAACGCACTGCGCTGTACATTTACATGTTATGCAATTGAAACAATCTTAACTAGTTAACTACTAACAGAACAGACAGCTTGTAATACACGGCGCTAATAGCAGCCTACAAAGCAAATCCGCCCTAACGGGGCTCGAACTCGGTACCTCTCGCACTCTTCGCCAGATGTTATCCAACGCGCCACCGGACCCCCCAGCGGATTGTCCGTTAAGGATACGAAGGAAGAATTCACTCAAATGCAGAGAACACGAAGGAAGGGTTTCGCCAAAATTAATGTAATGTTGGACTTTCAATTTGGCAAGTAATTTAAGTACAGCCTGTGTCTTAAACACCAACTTCAATCAGACAGTAGGCAGTCTGTTATGGAAGTTCTAGGACTGTTCATCAAAGTCCTTTTCATCAAGGGACTGTTTATCATGAGAACATTTATCGTTTTAGCGTTCTTTATTATGTACTCATTATAGCATATCGCTTCACCGTTTCATATATGAGACATTTTAATACCAATGTCCATGACAAATTTGGCTCTTCATTATGTCTATTTGTGACTGCTTGCTTCTGAAACTTAAGCACCAGTCCTTTTTTATTTTTCATCAACCCTATTTTTGCCGCCCCTGCGCAAGTACCGCCCGGGGCGACTCGCCCCCTCTCTGCCACCCCTTCGGTACGCCACTGTCTAGCACTGATAAATCTAGACGTTAAATATCCTGCTGGGTCTTTAATATTTGGTAGAAAATTGATAGTATCCTTACCTCAGTTTAGCATGCAAGAAAATGACTCGATGTAAATCATATCGGCAGTTTGTATGCATTATTACTGTGAATAATTTGTTTTTACCGACATATTTCTCAGAAGGCATAACCTCATCTAGTCATCTTGCTATACTATACCTTAGCTAACATTCGGCTACTTTATTCTTACCTTATCGAAGCTTACCTTACCCTACTTAACATTATCTTATTTTAACTTATATAATATTACGTTATAGAACATTTCCTTACTTTACCTAACATTAACGCCTTATGCCTAGGGTTTGTTCATATGCGTTTTATTGCAGCCTTTGGACTGTCCTTTTCAGCCGGGGTTGGGCCGAGAGCGCTCCTGAGTAGTAACCTTGATGGGGCGCTATATAAATCTCCGTAATGAATGAATGAGTGAACATAATTATTCCTCCTGACCTGCTGCTGGCTTATTTGCAGAGACACTTTCTGCCTGGCTGGGAGTTGGTGGCTCAGCCATCATTCTTCACAATTTAATTCCAGTCTGTCAAAATGTGAAACTCCAATAATTCAAAGCAGCCAAAACATTCAGAAAGACATCAACGGAAAATTTGTAAAAGCTTAAAAATCGGATTAATATATACCAGTGACTTATGTATAACACGCTGCATTCAAATCAAAAATCTGATATAACACTGCTGTGCAGGGCTTATTCTAAGGAATTTTATTAACTGCACATGAGGGCCGAATTGGGAGGTCTGGGCAGTGGCGTAACTAGGGGTTCGTGTGCGCAGTGTTTAATCTACTCCCCTTGCTTGCTGTCGGGGGGGGGTAATCCCACATATTTGAAAAGTTGACAACTGGGCAATTTTCTCGAGGGGGGTAGTCACAAGAGTTTTCCAAGACTTTTCGAGGGGGTAGTAACGATACTTTAACAAGCAAGAATTTTTCGAAGGGGGTAGTAACGACAGTTTCCAGCAAAATATTTGTTTCTTAGTTCCACCAACATTTTTCATGACATTTTTCATGACTTTTGTTTATTTCCCGTCTTTTTTCTTTTTTTACAGAAGAAAATTCTCGGAAACCTCTCATTTAATTTAAGTAACTATTCGTGCCTCATTTCTTTCACACAAATTGTCACTGGATATGGGGACTGTTGGTTTATACAATTAGGTCTACAAAAAATAACTGCACAAAATCTGATTTTTAACTGCACAAATTTCTTTCCCAACTGCACACTTTGTGTCTGGCTGCACATTAGAATAAGCCCTAGCTGCTGCTGTGCATAGATCCCAAATTCAATAAACGCATAGAAAATAAACTCGTCAAAATGCAACCTCGTTATAAGGTGGTTCAAACGACAACTCTAACAATTTCCTGGTGTATGCATTTACATAATATACAGTATATGAATATTTATATAGCACATTCAGAACAGTTCAAATCAGTGCTTTTTTCTAGAAAAAAAGGTTCCGGAACTCAACAAATTCAGAACAGTTATTAGTGGCATATTTGATGGTAATATTTCTATTTCATCATAATATCAATATCAATAAATACTGAAAGCACTTAGATTAAATAAAGATATCTAAATAATTTACAAAAATTTTAATGAAAAATTTAAATTAGCTAAATTATTTTTTAATAGCTGAAAAAAGGTCCCGGAACGGCGTTCCGGACAGTTCCGGCTGAAAAGAAGCACTGGTTCAAATTATAATGACAAAGGAAGATAGGCCTACTGCCCAATTGCTGTGCGTGCAGATGCATCACACAATGTCATAGTTCAAGAATTACACATAATCATATAATAATGAATATGTCTTAAATACCATCACGTAGAGCTGCTTCCGCAACTGCTTCTTTTGGTGGCCTTTAGAGAAAGTCACTGCTAAGAATGAAACCACAATAAAACATACAGTAAACATAGGAACGTTTATTAATTTTGCTTGAACTTCAATCGTTTATCATATACACAATTAATTCCTCAAATACATGACATGAATGGACATGATATTGTTGCCTTTTAATTGTTTTCCTGTGGTGGATTCATCTAGATGAAATAATCGTAATTGTAGTCGTAAATTCAAACTTTCTAAAGCATCACTTGAAAGCTAAACCCAGGGTGGGGGTCATCCATTTAGTACGTACCCATCGAGGGAGAGGGGTGGTAACCCAAATGCGTCTGATTGCGTATGCTTGCGTACGCATAGGAGGGGGGTAAACTTCGTAAACTTCGATAATACTGTTTATATTGGCCTTCCTTCAAATTAATGAGTGTCTATATTGGCCTTCCTTCAAATGAGTCACAGTTCAGCGATCAGGCAATTAATAGAGCTAAGTAGGGCTGTGGGAAAGGACCACACACTTGTATGACCGTTACCTCTGACTGCTATTAACTGTCTTGCAGCTGTGCACTGAGTCCAGACAGTTTGGCCGCCTGCCCTATTCAGTTAGGATACAGTCGGGATATAGACCGTTCTATAGGATTGGGGGGGGTGCGTGTCAAGCGTACGTCCGCAGATGGGGGGGGGGGGTGCTAAAAGTACGCTTGCGTATGGGGAGGAGGGAGGGGTCAATTTTGCGTACGTACTAAATGGAGGGCCCCGTACCAGCTGTTAAGAATGAAACTTATAATTATTATGCTTATTCGTGTGCGCTGTGTCGAGCTAAAAGGCTTAGACCGTTAGATTGTATCCAAAGACAGATAGATGTACAGAGAGACAGACATTTCAGACAGACAGACGGACAGACATAGAGACAGCCATACAAACGGACAGATAGAGAGACGGGTAGAGAAAAGCAGAGAGAGACCGTCGGACGAACAGATTGAGAGAACAGAGAGAGAGAGAGAGATAGACAGACAGACAGAGACAGACAGACAGACAGACAGACAGAGAGAGTGAGAGAGAGAGACAAAGAGACATAGATAACTGGTCACCCTAATATGCCTAGTCTATATAACGCACGGAAACGGAAATGTTTACGGAAAAGGAATTATGTTCGTGCAGCCAGGTTTACCCCGTCAACAACACACAATTGCGCCACCAGAACACTGTCTTGTGTCAAAGCACATGCAAAGTGGCCTATTGCCAGAGTACTGTAACAGTTCAATTTTAAAATCAAATTTGTCAGTTTGTTTCGGTGTTCAAGTGGGTTTATTTTCCTGCAAAGTTGAATAAGGAAGCGACATCAACAAGTTTTCTTACACTGCATCGATTTCCAAATCAGTTGGAATAGAGTGTTATTTTCGTCGTTGTTCAGTAGTTGCAAATGTTGATTTTCTGCTCTCGACTTTCGCGAATTACCTGCCACTTTCTGATCAAATAAGTTCCCAATAGGACACGATAGAAGCAAATATTGCAACGAGAAATTTCATCAACGAACAATAATCCACCAACGACAAGATCTTTCGTCGCCACGGTCCACTGCCTCCAAGGATACGCTCCACGACACTTGCACTTTCTCTTTCAACCATTAAGGTTCCGTTTTTGCGCCTCTTCCAATGACAAAATTGTCCATCTGTATAATAATAATAATAATAATAATAATAATAATAATAATAATAATAATAATAATAATAATAATAATAATAATAATAATAATAATAATAAAAATAATAATAATAATAATAATAATAATAATAATAATAATAATAATAATAATAATAATAATAATAATAATAGTCTTTTCTTTATTAAGCGCCTGACAAACGCACTGCGCTGTACATTTACATGTTATGCAATTTAAATCTTAACTACTAACAGAACAGACAGCCTGCAATATACAGCCATCATTCTTCACAGTTTAATTCCAGCCTGTCAAAATGTGAAACTACAATAATTCAAAGCAGCCAAAACATTCAGAAGGACATCAAGACTATACTGGGTATGCGATAATTTTCGCGGGTATCAGGCGGGAACTAAATGGGCCCTATTATATAGGTCCCATGTGGGAATATGAGTCAAGTAGGGGCTCCATATAGGCCCATCCTTAAATGGCCAACATATCAATTTTCCAAAGCTTGTCGCATAACCGCATTTGTTGGGCTCACGTATTGGAGCATAGTGGCACCATGCCCACTCGATATGGGTCTGTATGAGAAGTAAATCTGAAATGGAGCAAACAATATTTTCCTGGGGCGTAGCCAGGAGGGGATTTCGGATTTGAAGTTCTCGTGGGGATTTTCCATTGGAAATGGTCGTATTCTTCTACATTTTTAGTTTTTAATAACAGTAATGCATTTATTTCCGGAGGGTGTTTGCTCGATCGTTGGTTATTCGTAAGACAAGATTCAAGGAAGGTTCATTTACATCACTTACTGACACTCTCTGACAACTGTTTCTGCTTCACTGGGTACAAGTGATGGACAGCTGGTTAAAGCAGCTAAATGCAAATTAATGCATAAGGTGGAGCGTATTGTTAAAGAAGTTGACTTGAAAAATGCTCTTCAAAATTCAATTTAAATTTGTTGATCGATGGAAGGCGTTCATTCAAATGATGGGTACGATGTCTAGCTGAGCCAAGTACATTTTGTGCTCTAGCTCAGCAATTGTTGGGAACTCTTATTTCTCTTGGAAAATATTTAAAATGAGAGAATAGACTTCGTTTTTGACAGGTTTCCACAGGTTAGCATAAAAAATTGTGAGGGATCACGACTTGCAGCAATAGGGTTACAAATTGTGCAGATAACTCGTCCAGAACAAACAACACAGTTTAAAAAATTTCTATTAAGCGAAAGGAATTCATTGAATTTGTCTCCTGTGAATGGAAAATGTGATAAAGAAATTATCGGATACATGGAATTACTTGTTTGTCACAGGAATTTGTGTGATAATTTCATTCTGTGAATGATGCTTCAGGTGTGGAAGAAGTCAAACAACTAACAAGTTATCACGATGAAGCTGATAGGCTACGAGACTCATTCTTCATACGAAACACGCTTCCCAGACAAGAAGCTGACTTTCGCGGGTACCTGCGGGCATGGGCGTCCATCAGTGGCGTAACGAGGGAGGGCAGGGGGCGGCCGCCCCCGGGCGCAGAACGAGGGGCGCAAAATTAGGTCTGAAAATGTGTTTTTGTTAAAGAAATCAGGTAAAAATAGAAAAATAGTTTAAAAAGGAAATTTTTTACGTGAGTCTTGGGGCGCGCGGGCAAAGGGGGCGCAAAATGAGATTTGACAAGTTTGTTGTTGAAAAAGCAGAGAAACAGACGGAAAAGAAAAAAAAAGGTCATCAGAAATTTTGGCCGAACTGAGAAAAAAATTTTCTGAAAATTCTTGCCCCCGGGCGCACGAACCCCTAGTTACGCCACTGGCGTCCATCCTATGGGGGGAATGAAGCAGAGATCTTCATTGGCTTTTCAGGGGGAAGAAATTTTTTACATTAAACGTCTGCTCAGTTTTTTGTTTAAGAAATTAATCGATGTGTTTTCTCATTTGAAAAAGTGCTTTTCTTTGTTTAAAAATAATAAAATCATTGAGCTGTTCTCGGACCGAGCTCACGATTAGTCTTCAATTTCATAATTTTGGCGTATCGTACATGCACCTACTCAAGCGATTAGACTTCGAGGTGATTGTAGGCTTGCATAGGCCTACCTTACAGAAAATGTTTTAGTTTACTGGTCCCTTTCAAGAATCTTGCTATCAACCTCTGCTGACATGGCAGTTGCTGCTCAGCTGATGCGTCAGTGCAGTCAGAACCTGAAACTGCTCAGTCGACAAAGTAAATGAACATTCATGGCAGACTAGTTACAGAAGCACAACGATTTGCAATGGTCTACGATGTTGATGTAAACTTTCCGGTTCATCGAGCAAGACGACCACCCAGGCATTATGACGAGAAAACTGAGAAAAGGACAGTAAATGTGGTCCTCAGTAGCACAGACATCTTATTGGTGTTTACTATACAACACTGGATACGGTTGCTTGTCAACTAGAGGCAGTGACGGATCCAGAAAGTTTATGAGGGGCAAATGGGCGTCCGAAGGAAGATCGTCGAGGCGCGCAGCACCTCGACAATCTTACCAACAATTATAGTGGCCCGCAAGCCAAAAAAGGTTGGCCACCCCTGACCTAGATGATCCAGGCACAGGCACTGACGATGATGATGAACAAAACACAAAGCTGTCGACAGGACAATGGATTGAAAGCAGTTATGTTAAGCCAGTACGTTTGATATGACAACTTTCAGACTATCCCAAGCTGATCACCAGCTTAAACAAAATCCTGGTCTACCTTGTGGTGACCAGCTGCTCAGCTGAGTGAGGTATGAGTCGCATCCGCATTCCGCATTGTGAAAAATCGACTGAGATCAACCATGGTTGGTGACTGGTTTGCACCTCTGACAGTATTAGCCTGTGCAGGAGACGCTACTCTAATAGTACTCTATCATTACTACTGGACGAAATTGTTGATCGCTTGGCTACGCACTCTGCTGCTCTGAAGAAGCACCTATTGTAATTTTAGTACTTATGTTAGTACTGTCTGGCCGCTCTGGCAGTATGCCTCTGTCTGTGTACATGCCTTCATATTTTATAATGCATAATGTTGCTTGATTAGTGAACTAAAAGTTAAAGAATGCAATAAGGAATTCAACAGTAAAATCGTGATTCAAATTTTGATAATCGAAATTTTCTCTTTCAATCGCCTGGGGCGGTCGTCGTGGGGGGGCAATCTGATGACATGAGGGGGGAATGCTTCATAGGCGTAAGGGGGATGGACGCAATGTTACCAGCTTATCTCAAAGTTATGGGAATATAAAAAGCAAGAGCATCTTGGAAAATTTCGTTTGTAGTTTGTATGGACAGAAAAACTGTTACAGTGTAAACGAATCCAGATATATCATTTTCATCCTGAAATGCAGAATTGATGCTGGATTGCCACCGAACCGAGACTGTTTGAAAAACATGTCCTTCGTGCTAACTTTCAGTGTGCAATTTATCGACGCTCACTTCAACACACTAAGTCAACACCAAGTCCAGATGGAAATGGCTGGAAACTAGAAGCTGAAAACGAACTCTTTGTTAACTGGATGTATGATGTACCAACTTCTGAGAACATTCTAAAGACTGCCTGTTGTTTCTGCAGAAAGACAGAATACGGTAAAACGTGTTCATGCAGGAACGCAGAGCTGGGATTTTCCCCAAGATCGTGGGGTTTTGTTGGTCGACTTCGGATCTGGGGATTTTACATAGCAATCTCGGGATTTTTCAAAGGTCTAAAGACTAGTTTTTACAGGACTTTCCAACCGTAGCAGCGAATCAGATGAGAAAAGACTCGGTCAGTGGCTCTGTCTGAAAGACGTTTATTATTATTAAGTAAGTAAGTATATTCTTTATTGAAACCAATTGCATATCCCTCTCTGGTGTACATACATCTTAACAACAATCAACAGTTAATGTCAATACGAGTACAATATTATTACATTATTGTAACTTGTAAACAATGCAATTTGTCAATTCAATGTTATGCTCCTTGTTTTCTTTGCCAGTTCTTAGCTTGGCATTTTTGTGAATAATTGTAATTGCTTAAACGCATTTCATATTTCATCACAACTTTTACCTTTTCAGTAACTTCGGATTTTTGGGTACACTATTGGCCAGTATTGGGAGTTTTTTGGTAAAGATCTTGGGATTTGAGCAAATCGAGAGTACCAGCACTTACAGCTGCAATGCACTGATCTCTGTGGATGCATAGACTGTGGCAATAATGTTGTCATTTGTACAGAAGAGAGCGTTGGAAATGATGATTCTGAAAATGATCCAGAAGAGGAAAATTAAATATAAAGTTCAGTAGTAGTTATCAACACAAAGTGTTCTTCTTGTGGTTCTCTGCCTCTTAGACAGGTTCAAATGTCCGACGTCGCCACCCCTCTCGTTGTTAGGCCTCTTCTTTCAGCTTCCTGTAGCCGTTTGTCATTATATAATCCAGCATCATCTGTCTTGGTCTTCCTCTTGTCTTCCTCCCTCCATTTTCCCTTCAATTACCGTTCTTAGTAGTGAGTCTCCTCTCAGCGTGTGCCCGATCCATTTCCTTTGTCTCTCTCTTATTGTGCGTATCAGGACTCTTTCTTCTCCAATTCTTCCCATCACTTCTTCGTTTGCTATACGTTCTGTCCAGCTTATTTTTCCATTCTTCTCCATGTCTATATTTCGACAGCTTCCAGTCTTTTTATATCCGCTTTTCTCATTGTCCATGTCTCTTATCCAAAAGGACCACACTCCATACCAGTGTCTTTATCATTCTTGTCTTCAGATTCCTGTTTAGTTTTCCTCTAAGTAGTTCTCTCCTGTTTGAGAATGCCTCCTCTCCTATTGCTATCCTTCTTTTAATTTCTCTGTGGCATTTGGCATCTGTCGCGATCATACTCCCTAGGTAGCAGAATTCTTTGACTTGCTCTATCTGTTTTCCTCCAATGTGTATCTCTGTGTGTATTCTGACTACAGTTTCCTTTCTCTTTACTTATCTTCAATACCTTTGTTTTTTTAAGTTAATCTTCATTCCATATTCGGTTGATGTTGTGTTCAGCATATCCATCATTGCTTGTAGACCATCTTCCACCGATTGTTATCCCCTCCTCCATATCCTCTACTGTTTCTCTGACAAGCTCTTCTATATATATATAGATCTTGAATAGTAATGGTGACGGGATACGGACAATTCGCCCCGGAAGATACGCCCCCGGAAGATTCGCTCCCCACAATTTCGCCCCCGGGAAGATTCGCCCCCGGAAGATTCGCCCCCGGAACTATAGAAATGAAAGATATCATAGTCTTTGTTGAATTGCAACAGAAGTTTTGTGTGCAGTTTATTTTCATCAATAAGAACAATCTTGAGCTGTGATTTAAATGACTCTACAGATGGCGCATCCTTTGAGTGCATCGAAGACATTGAACGCATTCAATGACGAATTATTTCACTAATTTCTCGGTTTACCTCATTTTCATAGCCTATATAATTAATATA
The DNA here is from genome assembly GCA_020284085.1 of Aporrectodea caliginosa. Lineage (NCBI taxonomy): Eukaryota > Metazoa > Annelida > Clitellata > Crassiclitellata > Lumbricidae > Aporrectodea > Aporrectodea caliginosa. The sequence continues at coordinate 1,676,822 of JACEVL010000078.1, forward strand.
CAGGCACGTAGCGAGACTTAAATTCAAGAGGCGGGCAACTTCACAGACCATTGGCAAAATCCTGGTCATTGTGGTCAATAGAAGTTCCAGTATAATTATTAAAAAAACAAGAGCATGCAACTGCCTCCTTGTGCCTCAATGTGGCTACGCCTATGGTTATATATTATGTCATAATCAGTGCGGCAGAGAATTGGCCTGTCAAAAGAAGCAGTTAAATGTCCAATAGCGATTACGAATGAGTTCTTGAAACATCACACGTCTGAAACAATATATATACTACATTCTGAGATAGTACGTACATAAATTCAGTGCGCATTCTAGACGCATACTGTATTTGTATTGTATTGTTTTTTCAAATTTGTAAAAAAAATATACTCTTATCGGGAAATAGAGTTGACGCTGATTTCATTAAGGACACTTACAATGTCAGGTGGATCATTAAATCAGTTGCTCAGTATAAGCTATGTTCATGTTTAGTACATTTTATTTCAAGCACCATTACAGGGGCTTCACAATTTCAGATGCAATGTTGCATACAGCCATGACCTAGAATATGATTCAAATTTTCTGTAAAACTAAGAGTTGTACGTGTTAGCCTAGTAAGAAGATGTGCCCCACCCCATCAGTGCTTCGTTAATATTTTCAGTGACAGTACGGAGCAGAGGAGCAACATTTTGTTTCATGATGATGCAAATCATTAACTCTCAGACTAACTGAAATGACTGGGCCAAATACGAGAGTAGCCTACCAGAGGCGCGTTTACCAGTAGGCGGACTAGGCGCGCGCCTAGGGCCCCCAAATCTTGAAGGGGCCCCCAAACGAATTAAAATATTTTTTCAATAATAAAAAATAACATTTTAAAATTTAGAATTATTTTAATTTTTTCAATATTCTTTGCAGCTTGGCATTCACATAAAAGAATAATATACTTTTATTATTATTGTAATTGTAAAAGAATATTTTTTATAATTTATAATTGCGTTGTTCATTTGGGCAGCAATTGGGCAAATAATTCATTTTTGTGTAAAATAATATCAAACTTGTTAGCAACAAGCAGCAATGGGCGTCTGCTGCAGTTTAGGCCTACGTGTCCAGAGATTTCGAAACTGCATGGGGTGCAAACAGCCAAACATTGGTGAAACAATTCCAAGGGGTGCGGGGAAAGCAGAAAAGATTGGGAACCCCTGCTTTAATCTGATTATTCCTTCATTTTATAGTGTTCAAAACTTTTATTAGTATTGATAACCAGTAAGTAAAAGTAATTGAAATTTTAATAGTATTAAAATAATATTGATTACAATCTGATGCAACGAAACGTTGCTAATATTCTGGAGCTGCAAAACGAAACAAGATAGCTCTAATGACAATATTGTGGAATTCGCTGAAATCAATCAATAAATCAATTTTCCTTTATCAAAATAAGTTGACAACAACGCAACTTATAGGCCTACGAAGAATAAATGCTGAAAAGAGTAAATGCCACTAGCAAAGCTCTGCAGGATCAAAGACTATGTTTGTCGAATTATTTAATTCTTGAATTCTTTAACAATTTTGCTCAAAACGTCAGAAAAATTTCCTCAAAATAGAGACAGAGGTTAAACTTAAACTTGGTATTGAAAGCGATTTTGACATTGCATATGAAGACGAACAGCCTCAGAAAATGTAAAAGAAAAAGTACTTTTTTTTAACTGCCAAGAATGAGGTCATATTAAGGACTAGAAAAATTCATTCTTGGCACCTTAAACATCGTGTGTGACAAAAACGGCTTCAAGTTCAACTTTGTAGGTTTTTTGCACATGATAGGCTAAACACCACCAGAGTTCAGACTTCGAAGTTCAGAAGGGTCCCCAAAATCTTTGCGCCTAGGGCCCCGTTTTCTGTAAACGCGCCTCTGTAGCCTACTGGGGAGTTTCATCAGTACCCTGCAACAGATGCTCATACAGAACAACAAAATAATGAGATCAAACAAACCTAGCATTCAAAGTGCTGTAACTAGTCAAAATGAAATGAACTATTCAAGATTCCTTCTAACTAATGTTCAAACAGAAAAAACATAATGAGATCAAACAAACCCAGCATTCAACGTGCTGGATACTAATCAAAATGAACTGAACTATGCAAGATTCCTTCTAACTTCGTGTGAATCAACATAGAGAAGTGCAAAAAGACCCAAAGTAAACAATTTTCCGCAAACTTCTTTCAGAAATGATGTACCATTGAAACTCAACAGACAGCGAAAAGTCAAAGGCAAAGCATTCCCTTTAATGCACTTCCCATAGAGAACAAGCTGCTTGATGATTACAGAAAATGTCTACGGATTATGATGACAGTTGATGATTGTGTTGATCAACTTCCGATTTCGTCAACCCAGCTGTCGTTTTTGTCCACTTCATCGTCGTCATCATACTCTAAAAGTCACAGTCCAGTCAACAAAAACGAAACATCAGTGCAGAACATACAACAATCACAAATGCATCTAATACCATCAAGAAAGCATTGGTCCGGCGCTGCAAGGGCCTGGCTCCTCCATATCTGCGGGAACTCTGCAGCCCTACTGTGACTGTTCCGCGTCGTGGCTCGTTACGCTCAGCGGCAGAGTTCCTTGTCCCCGTGCTCGGACTGCTAACCGACAGCGCCGCGCCTTATCTGTGGCTGGCCCAGTGACCTGGAATGGGCTTCCGGTGGCACTGCGTCTGACGTCAATAGGACACTCTGCTCAGTTCTTCTCTGGCCTTAAGACTGTCCTGTTTGACCGAGGTTGGGCTGGGAGCGCTCCTGAGTAGACTGTCTTGAAGGGGCGCTATATAAAACTACTGTAATAATAATAATAATAATAATAATAATAATAATAATAATAATAATAATAATAATAATAATAATAATAATAATAATAATAATAATAATAAGAGACCCTTCGATTGCCCCTTCAATGGGGTCTGCTTGACACTGAACATCTTACGATTATACAATTATCACGTAACAAAAGCGCTTTGGTTCTGAGTTTTTTTTTCACAGATGCCTACAAATAGCATGGATGAAACGACTGTGGAACCTGTCGTCCAAAATGTCTCTAGTCATCCATGCATTTTTATTGTTCACTTTTATTACGTGCAGTTTGTCTCTGTTCTAATAAGTAAAATAGCAAGGATGGTGAAATCAACCAACGAGAAAACAGATTAAAGTTTATGGTTGACTGTCTTGTTTCTACAAAGATGAAAAGTTCCTCAGTCTTTCAATCTATAAAATCAGCTGTTCACGACTTTTATAAGCGAATGCTGATGCTTATCTGACAGTAGGATTGTCAGTCATCCATTTATTCTTCATGGGAATTAGGCATAAGTGCATACAACAACTCAGTGAACTCACATGCGGTCCATTGATTTATTATCCAAAGACGACATGCCAGTTAGTCAGGTACCCACTCAAAATGAACCTGGGTACCTGGACAGCATTTAATTAAAACTTTTGGACCTCTACTTGAGATATGCTGTGGCACCTCTTAATCTGATTTCTAAGTGACTGGCAGACTTGGAATGACTTGTCCTTCACTAGGTTTCCACATTCGTCACTTATGCCCAGATATTTGTGCACCCTTCTGCCTCGACTACGCAAACCATGGCTTGTCAAGGAAGCACATTGCTACATGCAGACTTTAATACTGCAACCTTCAAGAAAATGGTGGCAAAAAGTCTAAATCGGAACTGTCATATTACCACAAGAGATAAGTCGAATGAATTAAATTCACTACCTGGTCTCAGTGCTTTTCCACGTGCTTTCATGGCTTTCCACAGAGCGTCTGCAAGGCTATGTTTTTCAGGTTCAGGTTTTGGACGATCAGCTGGAGCTGGCGTCACCTGAAACATACACCCAACTGACAGTGAGAAGTAAGTGGTCAGAATTAGCCATATGCAAGGTAGGTAGCACTGAGATAGCACCGTAGTGAGCAACACAGTTTTGTGCTAGTCTCTCACCAATGTACCTGATGTTCACAATTCAGTACTCTGAGTGAAGATATGACACCAATGTTTAGAAACACTAAGAAATGTTGTCTCACTTTTGCAATTCAGACAAAACCTTCCTCAAACCAATGTCAAAGTCAAGTTCAACTTTATAAATACATATGTATAAATATAAATACATATATATATACACACAGGCATATACACAGATACAAACATATATATAAGCATATATATACATATAATGTACATGTATACATATTCATTCATTCATTCATTCTTCGTTTATTGAATCCCAAAAATCAGCAAAAGAAAATACAGACATGAAACATTGACATGAGTATTGAGAAACAACCGATAGACCCAGAAGGAACAGAGTTCCGCTTGAATAGGGTCACCAAATTAAAGGCAGTACAGATGGCGACGAAGAACAGTCGTCTTTCTAATTAAACATGCATCGAAGTCTTAACTATGACAACAAAAATTGGATCATATACGAGTCATTTTCCGGTAACATGGTAAATTCAGAATTCAGCTGTCCCCGGTCATTTCTCGAAAAACTATACCTAGTCTGATTATGCTAAGTGTTGATATTAAAATGTATTTGATCAGTCAACAATTTCAGATATTTGAAAGTAATTTAAAGCACTAACCTAATTTATTAAAAATTTATTTTCAATTTAAAATGTTCCACTCCGTTACTGTCCCTAGGCTCTAGTACTTATTGCTTTAGTCTACAATTTCGAAATGATTTGTATTGAGCCAAAAAATTCACGTGTTTCTTATGTATTATATATTTGTGTATGTTTTAAAATACAACTTGGTGAACCGGATCTTCAGCATAATTAAAGGAAAATTTTTAAAACTTGTCCCCAGGAATTATGTATACTCCGTTACCATGTAAAAAATTAATCTTCTATCTCAGAACCATTCAGTTTTGTGGTCGCGCAACTAGACTCATCTCGTAATCTATGTAAGCTATTTATATCTTCACCAACGATATAAATGGTTCGACAATTTTCATACGAATTTTCATTTATTTCGTACCAGATGTGTTTTTATTATACGGCCACTCCGTTACTGCATTTTTGCCATGATTATAAATGAATCTAATTCCAATAATATTTGTAATATAACGCTTATAAGCAAAATAATGATTTCACCAACGATCGATGTGGACGCGTGAGCGATAATATGGTATTTACCGTGCTTCAACCCAAATTGTCTACTCCGTTACCTGTCCACTCCGTTAACATTTATTTGGTAACGCATGGGACAGTTATGTAACGGAGTGGAAAAATTGTGTTCGACACTCGAAAGATAGTAACGGAGTGGAATTATTATAGGCTAAATGGTGTGGTATTTTGATGCTGTGAGCAAATTTTTAAGACAATACCATAAATATTTTAGTGTTTTCTGTCTATTCGATCACTGGGAATGATTGCTCAAGTGATTTCTTTTCAGTTGTTTGGGCAAAAATATTTATTCAACTTAACATTAAATGCTTTTATTTCCATAACGGAGTGGACCTTTTTCTAAATAAATGAAACTGTGATGGAATCAAATCATTATAAGTTTAATAATTTCTTTTATTTCTATTTTATAAATATTAATACTAGAAACATATTGGAATGTCAAAATACACAACAGAAGCTGTACAATGTATAAAACAGATCTCATATGTATACAGTAACGGAGTGGACAAATATTTTAGTAGGGCTATTCTTTTCTACCAAAAACTTTTTACATTTACATATTAGTGCAAAACCAAATATATATTTGTGAAATAGAAACATTCAAGATTTGTTCCAAAGAAAAAAAACTGTATTTAAAAAAAATTTTTTTTTTGCTTGTTGAATTTGTGAATTTGCCATGTTACCGGAAAATGACTCATACATGACCTACTGAACAGAGAGTTAAACTTAACTAAGCTATAAAATAAGTTATAAATTACAGTCGTGTGTCAATTTTAAGAAACTGCGCAGTTGTCGTTTATATATGTTTTTCCATGAAACCTTTGGACTATCGAACCTTCGGACTATCGAACCTTCGGACTATCGACCTGTTACCCTTCGACCAGAGTCTCGTAATTATACAGTTCATAGATACATTGCTTACATTGTTCGTAACATTACTCAGATTCATTCATTCATTCATTCATTCCAAAGATTTATATAGCGCCCCTTCAAGGTTAGTACTTAGGAGCGCTCCCGACCCAACCCCGGCTGAAAAGGATGGTTTTGTATAAGTAAGTAGATTGGACTGTTACCCTGAACTTAGGGAATACATGCGCGTAAAGTCGATCATGGTCATGGACTAGGAACATGTGGCAGAAATAGAGCTACAATAAAAAATATATATATAAGTAAGTAGATTGGACTGTTAGCCATTTAGCCTGGTAGGGCCCGAAGGGAACTTAGAGACAACATGCGCGTAAAGTCGTTAAAACTGCCATGAAATAATAGTCCCTTACAACAAACATACAAAAAGCCAGACATTTTCCATATGTTTAGCTTTGCCTGCCGGACAGAGGACATGAGGCCACAAAGGACGTTTGGCAACCCTAGCCATTCATAGCCATGGCATCATCCTAAATGATTACAGAAATGAGCAAATAAAAAATACAGCGATGCCGACAGGCCCAAACCAGAAAGTCCTTTATCAGTGAAAATGGCATAGGGGTCGTCCAAAAAGGACATTTGCAGAAAATGATTCACTTTGTACGCATTTTTCCGCATTTAGCCTTCCTCTGCCTATCCCCCTATGCCTTTTCCGACGTCCGCGCGCCAAAATCAATAAACAAAATAAAACACCAACATCGTGAATAACGTCATTAATAATTAAACTGATACTTCTATGTTATTAAAATGCATCTTATTTAAAATTTCAAACAGTACACTAGCGACAGAACATCTCAAATGACGACAAAATGCAATACAGAACAGACTACCATAGTACCATCTGTCTGAAATAGGTAGTTGGTGCTATACGGCACAAGCTTTAATACGGCACAGGTTGTACTGAAACAACTATGTACCAAATATTGGTGCGGACGTCCGCACTGGTCATATCCCCCTCTTCTTGTCCTCATTTGTCCGCATTTCGATGACCCCTCCTCCTCAATGCGGACGTCCCTTGTGGATGCTCCCAAATAGCACCAAATAAACCAATCTGCTTGACTAATTATCGTTATCATCATGCAATTCCAAATACTAATTGCCATACAATTAATCAACTTTTAGTTCTTCAAAGTGCTTTGTGATTCAGTTAAAAAATAAGTAATCCACTGTAATACTATTGGAGCAGAGATAAACTCACAGGTTTCAGACGGATGCCTTTACGAATTGCCGCCAAATGATCGTCATGTCCTCCTTCCGGGTCTTCACTCCCACCTGAGGATGATTGTTCCACACAACGCAAGCTTTCATCTTCTCCGCTCTGGATCTCATTCAGAAAGTTGCTACTTCTAGGTGGTCCTGGAGTAGGTGGAGGTCCAGATGGTAGTGGCCGGCCACCCATTGGTGGAGAAGGGGGAGCCGATGCATTCAATGAGGGAGGCGGACAAGGAACAACACGTGATGGAGTGCCGTCACACGTTGGAGGGCCAGGTAGTGGAGCCATATCAACCTCAGGTCTAGACATTGAAGATGTCTGTGGAGGAGCTCCACCCGGTGGTAGGGCTCGTGATGGAGGAAGTGGAGCACTTCTGGGTGGGAGCACTGGTGGTAAACCAGGATTATGAGAAGGTGTAGAAGCTTCAAACATACATAAATTCTGTGTTTAGTATATTTAGTATACTGTATAGTGAGTGTATATCACAAAAAGTAAGTGATAAAACAGAGAAAGTAAACTAACAGGCTGGCATTAGGGTACCTGTCCAATATTCCAAAACTTAACAAGTTTTTCTCTAAACGATCAGTCTCAACTATACATAACAGAAAACTTATCGTTTGCAGTAATTAATTAATCAAGTTATTAATCAATTAACCAAACAATGAATAATTAATGGAGTAAGAACTGTAAGATTAACGAAGTAATGGATTAACACTTTTAATAACTTTCCGGACAATCTAAGAAGCCAATATGTTTAAATCACTTCTTAAGGCTAAATAAGAAATCATATTCTAATCCTAGAAATAGAGATGATCTGCACCATTTTAGAATGAACATCAACCGACAACTTGATGACTACGGAGTATCAGTCAGACATACAGGTAGTAGGAGACACTGGAGCAGTTTACCAGACATGGAAGGAACTGGCGGAAGTGGACGCCCGGCATGTCTCTGCTTCCTCTCCTCTTTTATGGCCTGAATTTCACCAAGCTCCTCAGTGAAGTTATCAGTGAACTTTGAAGTTTCACTGTCCTTCAGCTGCGACAGCGATAAATACTTATTTATTTGTGTAAAATACTTGTATATTCACAGAGATCAGTCATATCATATATGATGCAAACCATACACAAAAGCTGAGTCCATCTTGTCCGCCGAGATTAAAGGACAAACACTAACACTTGTCACAGGTATCAAAGACATAGCAGATACCACAGAACTGTATGGCACTGAAGTAATCACCAACCGATGCCTTATGCATGCATTACGATCTTCGACCCGTGACCTTATGGTTGTCCCTCGCATGCGCTCCGCTACGTCCCACTCTAGGCGCTTTGCCCGTGTTGGCCCATCAGCTTGGAACTCTCTTCCCCAGTCTCTTCGCCTTGAGCTACTAGCCCTCTCACCTTCCCAGTTCCGGAGACGCCTTAAGACTTTCCTATTCGCTGGTGCAGGCACTGATGCAGGTCGAGAGCGCTGCTGATTTCTGAGCGGCGCTATATAAATGTTCGGTTACAATTACAATTACAATTACATTATGATAACAAAGTCACAAAAGTCATTGGGATTGATTTTAATGGAGAAGGTCATTTACGAACCAGATCATAAACATGACAGACATTCTCGGTGGTTTCACATCTATATGTGAATAACAAAGGCATCAAATGCATCACATACTGAACTTTCATCAAACGAAAAATAATTGTAAATTCTGTTTTCAATACTAACTGAATAAGTAAAGCAACGAAAGTGTAACTGCTATGAAATCTTTATGCACCAAAGCTTGTCTTCTTTGCCTCTTCTCAACTGTTATACTCGGTGGCATCTCTAACTTACATACAACACATTTCATTGCAGTTAAATTCTACATGACGAAAAAAATTGCTTTTACAGTAGCTTTTAATGCCTCCTCGTCTGTAAAGGGTTAAATAATAATAATTCTTACATCAAAAGCTCGTTTTTCCGAATCCCATCCAATATGTTCTATATGCCTACAAGAGAACCAGACAACACGTTATCACACACAAATAGTTTAGTATTACGTTAGCAAGAAAGACAAGAATGATTTGACACATAGGAAGCAGCACTAAATGAACCGATTGTCATCAACATGGCAATTGCAGCCATAACTAACGCAACCGATCGAAGACACTGAATATCATCCACTGGAAAGTGCAGTAGCTCCAGCATTAGGCCTACTCTACTACGGAGTCAAATCTGTGATCGCAAAATGACAGAAGCTGATGCACACCTGAAGTCTGTTGGCATTCCAATATCATCCTTGGATATATTCCCTTCCTTTCCTTTGTTGTTTTTTCTGTCTGCCTTGGGAGTTCCGGTTGATGCGGGACTATTAGACACTTGAGAGGATGACGCTAAAGAAACAGAAGCAAAACAGTTGACAGATGAAACAGTGTCCCAAACCACTTTTGAAAAGACAAGAAGACAGCAGCTGCTGCCGACTGTAACAGTTGCCACTTTCTTCCAAAGCTGCTTAAAATCTAACAAATAGAACAGTGTGGTGGAAAGTATTAAGGAAAACTTGAAAAAAAGAACGAGGATAGTTTTGGATAGTAACTGTTCAGACGTTCCAGTCAGAATTGTGCTAAGGTATAAATTACTTTATGTCCTGTAGGCTACAAACTCCAGCCTCTGGTTTTTGAAGTCTAGCATGTTAACCCTTAAGACTGCTAATCCTTGAAATAGAGTTGATCTGCACCGTTTTAAAAAGAACTGACCAAATGCTCACTAGGCGGTTTCAATCAGCCATCCACGAAGTAGGAAACAGTGGAGCTATTTACCTGCTATGGATGGAACTGGCGCAGGTGGATACCCGGCAGCTATTTGCTGCTGCTCCTCTTTTATGGCCTGAATTCCACCATGCTCCTCAATGAAGTTATAAATGAACATTGCAGTTTCACTGTCCCTCAGCTGCGACGGCGATATACGGCTATTACGGAAAAATGCCTTCATATCTGAGTCCAACTTGTCCACCTGACATTCAAATACAAAAACTAACACTTGTTGCAGATACCAAAGTCATAACAGATGCTACAGAAGTGTGGCACAGAAGTAATCAATAACCGATGCCTTGCTCATTATAACAAAGCCACAACAGTCATTAGGATTGATTTGAATGGTGAAGGTCATTCTCGGTGGTTTCACATCTATATGTGAATAACAAAAGCATCAAATGCATCATATACTGAACTTTCATCAAACGAAAACAAATGTAAAATCTGTTCTCAATAATGACTGAACAAGTAAAGCAATGCCAGTCTAGCTGCTATAAAATGTTCTGCTTGTCTTCTTCTCCTCTTCTCAGCTATTTAGGCCTATACTCTTTAGGCTGTCTAACTTACATACAACACATTTGATTGCAGATAAATTCTACATAACTAATAGCTCTACGTAATCCTTCAACGACGAAAAGTATTGTTTTACAGTAGCTTTTAATGCCTCCTCATCTGTAAGTGGTTAAATAATAATGATTCTTACATTATATGCTCTCTTTTCAGGATTCCATCCACCATGTTCTACATGCCTACAAGACAACCATTTCACATCATCAGAACCAGACAACACGCTATCACACACATATGGTTTAGTATTACGTTAGCAAGAAAGAAAAGAATGATTTGACATATAGGAAACACTACTAAATGAACCGATATCATCGATATGGCGATTACAGCCATAACTAACGCAACCCATCGAAGACACTGAATATCATCCACTGGAAAGTGCAGTTGCTCCAGCATTACTCTACTATATGGTTAGTTAAGCTTCTGAGCTTCTTAAAGAACGTCTATACAAATCTGTGATTGCAAATATAATTATTCTCATACTGACAAAAGCTGATGCACACCTGAAGTCCGTTGGTGTTCCAATATCGTTCTTGAATATTTTCCCTTCCTTCCCTTTGTTGTTTTTCCTGTCCACCTTGGGAGTTCCGGTTGATGCAAGCAACACAGCTGACAGAGGAAACTGCCAATGAAACCACTATTTGAAAGACAAGAAGACCGATGCTGACTGTAATAGTTGCCACATTCTTGCAAAAGCTGCTTAAAAATCTACGAAACAGAACACTCTGGTGGTAAGTATAAAAATTCTTTAAGAGAGTGAGTATAGCTTTGGATAGTAATGGTTGATGCTTTCCCGTCAGAACTCTGTTAAGATAGCCTATAAACTACTTTCTGTCCGATAGGTTTCAATCTCCAGCCTCTGGTTTTGAAGTCTAACATGTTAACCCTTTAGACTGTTGTGAAAACTTCTGAAGCAGAAATTAGAATGCAGAGATATTAAGCTGAAAGACACTATCCGCAGAAAAGCTTTAAAACATTTTCTCTATACAAGAGATTTAACTTAATCAAATATTTACATTTTGACAACACCTTCACAATAGCATCTAAGAGATACTGCATAACATAGTGTCAAGACATAGTACTGTGATTATTCATGAACATTTTGCTTATGTTATCAACTGTCTTTCAATAGCGTAACTCAATACATACTTACGTGATTGGCTAACCACTGTAGGAGGAGGAGGAGCTGGTCCAGTTCTCACTCCAGGAGGAGGCGGAAGTGGAGGTCGATTCTGAACATCCATAGTACCACTATCAACTCTTGTACTTGAACTGGTTGTATATTTCTTGCTCCCAGATACATCTGTGTGCCTACAACATAAATTCAACCTATGAAGAGGAAGAAGCATAAAACACCAGCAGAACAAATCAGAAGACCACAGAATGCAACAGTTGTATAAACAAAAAGTATAAACCTATATTCTAAAATTATAATCTATTGCAGGGTTACTCAAACTTGTGGGTGGAGTTCCAGAAATTCAGACTGGCTGAAGTCCAAGGTCTGGACTACATAGCCAAGTTTTAAGAAGACTTTTATTTATCTTAATATAAAGCAGTCATTCATGTATTTCAAGTAATTTAAGGTACCGGATAATAAATAACACCTAGCCTAAAATTAAAGGTTGATTTTCTGCTCTCGACTTTAGCGAATTACCTGCCACGTTGTGATCAAAAAGGTTCTAGACGAGAGGTGATAGAAGCAAATAGTGCAACGATTTTTCGCCAACGAGCAAATAACCCACCGACGAACGAGCAAATAACCCACCGACAAACGAGCAAATAACCCACCCACGACAGGATCTTGCGTAGTCACTTCGTCCAAGGCAACGACCTTGTCCTTGTTGTACTTCTTCTCTTTCAATCACTAAAGTTCCGTTTTTGTGCTTTTCAAAATCAAATATGTTGTCCAACTGTGGAAGACTATAGGCTACTGGCTATGCGATTATTTCTACGGGCATTAGGCGGGACCAAAATGGGCCCTATATAGGTCCTATGTGGTAATAATTATGAGTCTTATATGGGCTCCATATATCCCTAAATGGCCATCAGATCAAATTTGCAAAGCATGGCGCATAACTGCATATTTTGGGTTCTGACTTACTGCAGCAGCCTCATATAAATTGTTTGGCTGTAAGCCACGTCAATAGCACAAGATGTCTGCTCAGTTCAAAGAGTGTACTATGCACTTAAGTAGCTGATCACCTACAACATGTTAGACAATGTTTAACAAGATCTTTGCTTAATATTATTACTCTCAAATATTACTATGTCTGTATTTATTTATCTAACAACTAAGAAACAATCAATGCGTTGAGCAATTGTTCTTGAAAGATTTGCTCAAGGTCACTAGGTCACTACACAGTAACCATTTTAGAGGAGGTTCGAACCCTAACACTCCGTATTACAAGACACACTGACAGTCAGCTAGCGAGTCACAGTGTGTCACCTAAACTGAATTAACTGTAATGCAGTAATGTAAATGCTAATTTATATAGCGTCATCCACATCGTTCTCAGTACACTATAACGAACTGGGTCAATGATAAGCGGGAATTTGTAGACACATCAGCCGACCAATGCTAATTTATATAGTCGGGCAGATATGAAAGAGTCATCCACATCGTTCTCAGTACACTATAACGAACTGGGTCAATGATAAGCGGGAATTTGTCGAGACACATCAGCCGACCATATGGTAGGCGAGAGTAAGGCGATGAACAGTAGTCAAGTCGGGCAGATATGAAAGAGTGCACAAGAGTAGGTGGAACACATAATATTACAACAGCTCTTGTAAGGTCAAGCATTCACAGAATACCGTGCAACCTGGTACACACTCACGCCTCCATCCATTCAGGAATTTACAGGAACACACTGAATCTAAAAGGCATAGAAAGAAAGTGGCTTCACCTTGAACAGCTTTTGATGAGAAAAAGTTGATGGGAAATAAATTCGACATTACGTGATGTATGGAAATCTGTACCCAAAAGCCCGAATCTACAACAGAAAACAGAATTGTAATATTGTTGCCACAAAATTATTTAATGTCCCCAGTCTCTCTCAAACACTCCTAAATTACAAACCCTTCCCAGCTTAGACATGAACTTAATTTAATACAAAATTTGGTATATAATTTTCACGATGGCTTTACAGCATTAATTTCATCTAGACAAAAGACACAAAGTTACTGTGAATAAAGGAAGAACAGGATTTAAATGCATAGGGCTAGTACACTTCAACAATTTCCATATTTTTATGTAATTATGGAATATGGAAGCAGTGAAATCATTATAATTATAATGAAATCAACAGCCAGAAGCCAACAGAAGCCTCTCTTAAAAAGATTGAGCTAACAATTTCTGCTCCGAGGAATTTTTCTTCGTTTGAAACAAAATTAAGACACTATCTGAATTCAAAACAGTATATAATTATATACGGACCAGCCAACAAAACTGACAATGTTTCTAGCATGCAACAGTTCTGAATTAAGCTGTTTATAAAATCTAGTGTGAATCGTAATGTATTTACCTTTACATTTTCACTCTTTTAGAATGGCTTCCTGGGTTACTAAAAGAGATTTAAAAAACAAGCATTTACTAAATTAGTAGCATTAACTTCTAATCAGTTGATTGACAATTCATCCCTGGTAAATAATTTAACATCGTAATAAATACTATCTTTTATCTAATTACTATTATTATTACAATTATTATGCGCCATTGTGACTTTATGTTATACTCAATTATCAGGTGGCCATACTAGCGGGATTCATCATCCCTGTTGGGTCTCACCCTTGGCAAACAATATTAATGCAAATTACTAGATTAACTGTCATAATTGCATTGTGTTGGTTCAGCAAAAAAAAATTGAATTTAATTGAATTAAATTGAATTATCATATTACTATTACTACTATTGTCATTAGAAATTTTTTTAAACTCACGAGGTCACGCAGAAATACAATCCAGTGCACGTTGAGTCAGTTTCCAGAAGAAGAATTCTCAGCTTCATATCCAGATTCACGAAAGTCAATTGGCAGGATGACTAGAGAAGCTGCGTCAGCTTCCTCTCTTTGTGAATCATCTATTGCATCAGTAACAAACAAATTTGCGAGTTCATGTATGCTGTTGTACAGTGTTGTTTGATTAAGTTTCTTGTTATTTATTCTTTGCTAGTGTTTGCATTCCAGTCTATGACATTTTAAAACTAATAATTGGTCATGCATTAGATTCAAACTCAATAAACTGAAACGCAATTACTTTCGGTGCTTCAGTTAACTTAGGACTTCTGCATTTCGGTCTCCTCGGGTCGAGGCACCATTTAGTTGGATGCCCATGAGCTCCCGACTGTTGCTCATTTATTGGCATGATGTTATATTCTTTTCAACAGTGTTTATTAGATGTCGGTACACCAAAGTGCGATTAGCAGTTGGTTAATAAAGAATATGCTTACTTACTTACTACTACAGCTCAGCCCAACAGCTTTGCCTATGTTGGACACACCAGCTGGAATCAACTGTCTTGAGAGCTGTGGTTTGAGATACTCAGTTTGTTCCTTCCACAGTTTCACAAGAACCTGAAGTCTGTATTATTTGACAGCAATTTCACTGGTTTGGGTCGGAAGCACCACTGACGAGTTTTCTTTAAGTAGTGCTTAATAAATGTCAGATTACAATTACAAACATTGTAAAGTTGTAACATGATTAAAGTTAAAATTACCTGACAACAAATCAACTTCAGAGGCTTCAGAAAATGGGATTATACAAGATTCTGTAATAGAAAATAGAAAGCTTTTTAATCTGTTGAATGCCAATTTTGTATGTAGCTTATTTTATATAGCATCATCATATATAGCAACATTTTACATAGCATCGTCATATATAGCTACTTCTAGAGTTCTTTACCCTGTGCCTGATAATGCTTGATGTGCACAGGGTAAAGCACCCTAGAAGAAGCTTCCTACCGACAATGCTAAATAAATTGTCAGAATCACAATAGCAAATACAATTTACAATTTACTTAAAAATTAATTAAAATGACAATTACCAAATTCCAAAGGTTCTGGAGCGTCCTCAGGAAATTGAACTGTTGGGGTTTCGATTTCTGAAGCAGCTGTAAGCCTGTAACAGAAAATAAAGAGCTTTTAAATTTATTGGTAATAAACTAGCAAGTCCGGTTAAGCCACAGTTTAGGTTGGTAAATGAATACAATCTTTTCAATGCCATTTATGTTGGTAACAATGACGTTTAATGTTAACAATGACGTTTAATGTTGATAACTGTCATCAATCCAACTTTTATTTAAGCAAAGGATTAGTTATGTCAATCCATTTTTACAACAAAAATTATTTTCATCAATCCATCTTCTATTTACGCCAAGAAACATTTTCAGCAACCCAACTTCTATTTAGGCTAAGAATTATTTTCATCGATCAATACAATACCATGCATTTATAACGCGCCTTAATACAATAAAGTCTTACTCAAAGGATGCGTTACAATGTTACCTAGTCATAGCACTTAGAGAAGAGTTATAAGTATAGATTATAAAATATTAATCAAAGAGGATCTTCAGACTGTTTTTCCATTCAGCTGGGCCAGCTACTATTTAAGCAAAGAACTGTGGTAATCCTACTGGCGGTCCCAAATTATTCAATGAAAGAAGTCGACAAAGTTATTTGATATTGAGAGCTGGATTGAGTTATAAGTATAGACTTTTCCCTAAAAAGTGGGATTACATTCAAAGAGGATCTTACAAGCTGGACTGTTTCTGGTATTCAAGAAGTTCCATTCAGCTGTGGATTTCTTTCCAACCGCCACTATTTAAGCAAAGAACTGTCATAATCAACCCAACTTCTATTTAACCAAAGAATTAGTTTCATCACTCCAATTTCTATTTAAGCAAAGAATTATTTTCATCAATGCAACTTCTATTTAATCAAAGAATTATTTTCATCAATCCAAATTCCATTTTAAATTGAGATATTAAACTAATTTACCAACCTAAACTACTGTCTACCCGTAAGTCCTACCATTTTGCAATTCCACGGGCTTTTACTGTAAAATAAATATGGCTTATAATTTTAACTTTCATGTGAAGTGAAAACACAGTCCGCCACCTAGCACATTTTCAGCACCTATCGCCTCTGCAAAATTGTTGAAAACGGTCAGATTTGCTTGTTAACATCTGCATCATACCTCGTGTTTTTCACCATCCATAACACCGGATTTGTTTTCTGATGTTCCTTCGCTGTTAAACTTTAATGGCTTTAATTTTGCAAAACAATCGTCGCACTGTACTGCCAGCGTTTAACACGTCTTCTTCCCCGCCATACGAATACGAGCATTCTGGGATCATTGGAAAGTTCCTATGTAAACAATGAAACACATCACGCGGTGTAAACAATGAGACATCACACCTGAAGTGGCTGAGAAATTTTCAAAGAGTTACATTATATTACATTACATAAATATTATAAGTCTAAGCACCATATAGTTTACATTTTTATTCATACGGTCAGCTAGGTCCTCCATCCATCCCACAATTCATACTGCCATTGGAGACTGCAGTTTATGATTTTAATGTACAAATTAGCCGGCGATTGGTTCCGTAAATCTCACAAATCTCTGCACGTAATGCACTTTGTTTTACACTTAATTTACATTTGATAATAAATATGCTGCCTGTGCCTCCATAAAGCTTACAATTTTATGCAGCCAATAAAAATACAATTTGATTTCTAAATAGCTGCTCGGCAGCACAATTTTATTTCAAAATCCGAAACTTTCAACGGCATTCAAATGATTCAAGTGTTGATGTCTGGCACATAAATGTCATGTTATTCATTCATTATTATGCAAACGGGACAACGATGCTGAAAGTATATATAAGTTATTCACCTAATTTCCATGATAATCGTTCCGTGTTTTAATCGTTCACTCCATGATTCCCAGAAGACATGCGGATGAGACTGAACGCAACTCCCATAATGCCTTTCTCGGGCGATTTGGTCTCATGCGGCGTCCAATCGAATCGCCGTGTCGAGAACAAGCTGCCACATGATTGGCTGCGGCACGTCACGTGTTCAGGAAAGGCATTATGGGAGTGCAACATTCAACTAATTCATCTTACTTTTCACTTTAAAATCAAATTCTTTTGCAAGAAATTTTACATCTACCATATGCAACGGTTTCAACTAGAATCAAGAGCATCGTCAAATAATTCAGAATTTTTTGTGAACTTACGAATTTCCGCAACAGGCGTCCAGTTTGTTGCTTGCCCTCCGAAAAAACTTGGCAGTTGAAGACATCATGTGAAGACAAAACTGTTAACGCCGATGAATAGTCAGTCGTTTTGTAAAGCAAGCGATTTGCTGATGACGCTCCTTACAGCTTAGCAACAGCGTGCGAAACGAACTAACTCCGAGAAAGAGTAATCGTCTTCTGAGGCAAACTATTGATTGAGAATACAATAGTTTTGCGAAAACGGACGAAATTAAAACCGTATCGAAGGAGGCGATCCCCGTAACTAAGAGAACTCCGAATGACGTCATTTCAGCCTATGAAGAATTTGAAAAATTTCTACCTCGGGTACACATCTAGGAAATTAAGCAGCAGAATGAGTCTGAATGACTTATATATATATTCGTTTAATGAGAAAACAATGACAAAAACGCAGAAATGTTTACATAAGAGATTGAATAGAAAATAAAACACAGAAGTAATAATAAGGTATAGTAATAATAATGTAATTAATAAAGTAGCGGCAGCCATAAACAGGCGCCCAGTTAGCAAGCAACCTGGAAGGCGCCATCCGTCTGGTTGATGATGGTAAGTGTTCGAGGTAATGGTGTGTTCATGGGTCACCGGTTTATGCTGCAAAGGTGTCGTATTCGAGGTATAACGGTAGATATTAGACTCCTGTCATGATACTTAAATAATAATAATATTCGTTATTGAATAATAAATAATAAGGGCTAGACGAAAATCACGAATTCACATAATTACTTTTGGCGTTATTTGCCGTGATTTTTCACGTTATTTGCCGTGATTTTTCACATATGATGCACTTTTGTGTTAAAATCCATAAATTTCTTATGTTAAAAATAACAAATTGGATCACAAATTTGGGACACGTTGCACCGCCTTGGACATGACCAATTTGAAACCGCGACATTGTTTATATTGGTATACTCACTGACTTTTTAAAAATGATTTAGAGGAAATTTTTGCGCGCATCTTTAAAAAGGTTCGATTTCCTTCTTATAAGCTTAGCCTACCATGAGTCCATGACACCTATTATGAGGTGAAGGCCTGTTATAGTAAGACAGATGAACAGACTAAAATTAATCGCCCTGGATATTTCCCTTCTGCGAAAGTTCTTGCTAAAGTAGCAGACACTTCTCTATTCAAAACTGTTCTATTAAATGAGAATCATGCACTCAGATGCCTTTTCCCCAACCAACATTTCACCCCTTATTTTCTCAGGGGGGCCCGATAGCGCATTGGATAACATCTGGCATAGAAAGCGAGAGGTACCGAGTTCGAGTCCCGTTGGCGGATATGCTTTGTAGGCTGCTATTAGCGCCGTGTATTGCAGGCTGTCTGTTCTGTTAGTAGTTAAGATTTATGTCTTCTGTCATTTTCGTTCTTGTTAATTGTTTCAATTGCATAATTGTAAACTGTACCGGTTGCGATGTGTCAACCGGATTGTTTCAATAAAGGAATTATTATTATTATTATTATTATTATTATTATTATTATTATTATTATTATTATTATTATTATTATTATTACATAACTTTAACCTTCCTAACAATGACTCACGAAACTTTAGGCCCTATAGTTAGGCCTATTATCTCGAATGTTATTCCTTATCTTTTACTAAGCTATAACTTTATATTATACTATATTATCTAGCTTTTCCATGTACACCTACAGCGTTATGTCTGTTGTTAACACAATAAGCGAATATATGATGAAGACCCCTATCGTTTTTTAATTGTTCAATCCAAAGTAGGCCTGGACCTATTGTTATTTCAGAATGCGCATCGTGACCATCGTTTGATGCTGGGTGCATAAAAGCATATAGCCTAGATAGTATACTATAGACTAGTTTTAACCCGTCAAGAATAATTATTATTCACGTCCTTATAAAACACAAATGAGAGGAATAGGGGTGTCCAGAAAAAGGATACATTGCAGAAACCAACCATTCCCTATTTTCCCCAATTATTCTATTCATATATTGTCTAGAAATATTTTTTACAGAATTTTAAAGTGTTATCCTGAGGTCCCTCAAAGCCCTCGAACATACCCTACTTAAACTCCCAGGACTGAAGGCGCCCATGCTTTTGTCTTGGAACTTGGGTCCATTGTCGATTTACTCTTTTTATCAAAACAAAATTAACAGAGAGTCCAATTTGGATTAACTTTTTACTGTTTGTTTGCGTCGATGAGAGCTATATTCTGATAAGATATAGATACTAAATTCAGGGTAAGTCAAGGTCATTTCAAGGTCATAAGAAACAAAATCTAAAAACAATCGAAGAAAAATTATCAGACCTCAGTCAATAATTGTTGAAATTGGTTAATTCTTGCTTGTATTTCTCGTCTTGATAAGGGCTACCTGTGATAAGAAACAAGGATACCAAATGTAAGACGATCAAAAGTTATTTTAAGGACAAAAAGGTCAATTTTGGAGACAAATCCAGACCATGATTTGTCTCTGAATGGACGCATCAAAGAGTTATTATCAAGTAAATTGATGCATTGCCTTGTTCTAACAAGAACATAGGAATGGGGCATCATATCCAGCGAATCCAACCTTGCACATTCCAGAGCCGTTGTCGATAACCAATTTGGCAACATCATCTTCAAGCATTGTAGGTAATACTTTAGGAGATTTCTAATTAGCAATGGAATGTAGAGGTAACCTCTATTGGTCCTCTGAGGAATTTAAAGTACTTAAGATTTGCAAAGCATTGTCAATAAAATAGACTCTTCAGGCGAGTAGCCTAACTATCAAACTAACAGTTTCGTATTTGCATAAGACCCACTTTGACACAGTGATAATAATTATTACAACCTTTTGGATGTACATTTAGTGCCATGTGAAATCCAGAGTACGATTTGTTTCACCAACCAGCCAACTCTATGAAACTCTATTATATATATTTCGTTAAGTTAATTAAACACCGTATTAATATACATGTAGGCTACATGTATCCGTGAATCTATTTGTAATAGCAAGACTTCAATTCCTCAAATGAATCTATTTGTAATAGCATGACATCAATTCCTCAAATAACAACCTGCATATCCACAACTTCAAAGAAGTAGCCTAGTTCTTTATTTCTTATATTTACTCTGTTGGATAGTATAAGACACAAGTCCAAACTTGTCTTGTGTAAACTATATTATTTTTTAACGAAACCGTTTGTTCAATTACAGACATCAGAAAACTACTAAATATCATAGTTGTAAAAAACGTTTTTTTCGTTTTTTATTTTCCCCCGAAAAACGTCGTTGTTTCGTTTTTTATTTCTCGTCCCGTTTTTTTTCGTTTTTTATTTTTTTATGTAACTTATTTATTTATTAACTGTCTGTTACTATTTGTTTAATTTTATTTTTGTCTGATATCCCTTACGTTGTCTACGTCCTTTCAAGGATTCGTCTAATTTATGTCATTATTTTAGTGTCATCAGTTGAAATAAACAGCACTGTAGGCCCTTCAGGAAATAAAATTCATAAAAGTTATTTGAATTTCTATGTTATCCAAAATGCGAAATGTTGTCTTGCTACTCATCTCTGATTGACTGATAAACTGACAGATATTACTGCTTATGAAGGTCTTATATAAGTCAGAATTGTAACTTATGTAAGTAGACCTACAATTTTTAATTAAGTACACTCTTTACTTGCAAAGTTTAGTTTTTAATTGCTTATGTCAGCATGGATTTATGTGGACTTATGTATACAATTTAAATTTGAAAAGAGTTCAATATTTTTAATTTCTCAATTTCTTTTTAAACCAAACTTATGAAAAACAAAATAATTGTTGTAGATTATTGTTACTTGGTGTGTACTAACAAAGTTGTTATTTGCTGATTAAAATAAAATTGTGTAAACAGGGTTTTTAATTTAAAATGCAGTAAAAGATGTAGAAAAGTCAAATTAATTTCTGTTCCGTTTTTTTCTCGTTTTTTCCGTTTTTTATTTTTTTCAATAAAACGACGTTTTTTCCCGTTTTTTATTTTGATTTTATCGTTTTTAACAACTATGCTAAATATGCATCTATTCCAAAATGTCCAAAGTAAGAGATTTAACCTTGCAATGAATGACCAAACAGGTTCCTTTCGCTCTCCACGCTAAATAGAAGTGGGATTGATGAAAGTAATTTAAGGTTAAATAGAAGCTACCGAGGCTAACCTGGGGTGAATTTTTCACCCCACTGTCAGTATTTGCGCTGAATTTTTTTACAGCTTTGGAGTCTATGCTATTGCGCCTTTGTGTATCTGTTCATAGATGACTTTTGCTTAATTCCATATATTTTGTCTTACTTATTTTGGATGAATGGTCACGTGACTGACGTCATACCGTGGCCATTTCAGCCATATGTGAAAAGAGCACTGGAATATGTAAAGGGAAAGCCGGTCAAGAAAGCAAAACGCGACACACAGCAGATGAGCTTTGAGCAGTTGCAAAGGTCGTTGCCATAAATGCAGCCGAGAGAAGGACAATAAAACCAGTATTTGCTGTCATATGTGTAGCAACTTTGTCTGTGGAATGCATGCAACAAAGCGTTACTTGAGTTGTGTGTAGATGACTGTAGACTCGATGATTGTGCTGATAGTTGACTTTAGTTAGGTTTCCTAGTTTTGCAGTTTTATGTTGAACTTGGTACAATCCATTGTTGAACGAACATGGTTTAATTTTATATCACATGCCTCAAATAGTGAGGGGTGAAAAATTCACCCCAGGTTATCCAATGTGTGATTTGTTTATAGGTTACCCTCTGAGGGTTAACTTTCATAACCATGTTAACCTTGAGGTATCTTTTTGCGTGGAAGCGTTGTTACACACGTCATGTAGTTCTGTGTGGGTCTTGAAACTGAAAATAGCCTGTTTTCGACGTCGGCTGTTAATACAGAGCTACGGTTATACAGGTCGTAGTAATATCTGACTAAACTTCGTTGTATATAATTATGTAGAAGAAGTGATAGTAGAGAACTATATACTTATTGAAAGAAGAAGACGACGAATACCTGAATTAAGGAGCCAGGGACGAATAATAGCGCAAGGAGATCCATAAGAATACTCGCGTGATAACGTGATTTTTCTACTCTCGCTAAAGATATCTCTGACGCGTTAGAATAACAGAAGATCGATATCGGTGGATTTCAGGTGGTTGTTTCTTTGCTTTCTGTTTCTCTGGATCTGTTTGTTTACTTCTTGAAGTTCTTTCTGTAGTAGGGTTTCTGCTGTATGTCCGCGTTTATTACTTCACTGTTTGGAAATTATTTGATCATTTTCACTATTTTTATTTATTTATGTCTCAATCTTTGTATGCATGCACGTAGACTTACTTGCCGAAGCATAGACGTATGCATGTATGATGTACGCACGCACGAGCGTACATCATAGGCCTACTGTACTGCCTTTGTGCCTACATTAGGCCTATATATATATGTGTATCAGGTCCACGATGTAGACACACACGGTGTTTTATTTTGTGTATTAGTTGACTAATTAAGATCTATTAGTCTTTATAACTTATCGCGCAACGTACTGCTGTGAATTTTATGTTATGGCTTTTCCACAGTTTCATCAGATCTACTCAGAGCCGGATTAACCTATAAGCGAAATAAGTCATGGCTTAGGGCCCCGCAACGTTTTGAGGGCCCCCAATTGTCAGGAAATATAAAATCAGATGGTACAAAGGTCCTATTTGACATGGCTTAGGGCCCCACAACGTTTTGAGGGGCCCCAACTGTCAGGAAATAATAAATCAGATTGTACAAAGGTCCTATTTGACAATTTTCTTCTGGAAAAAGACGGGGAAAAAAAGGTCATGAGAAATTTTTTAGGGCCCCCGGATGTCTTAGCCCGGCCCTTGGCTTAGGGCCGCCGAAAGTCTTAATCCGGCCCTGGATCTACTCCTATTCCAAGTCCTCTTGCAGTTCTTATTCTTATCTCCCTGCTGCAATCCACGTCTTCTGTTATGAGTGATCCTAAGTACACGAACGTTTCCACTTGTTCTATCATACTGTCTTGTACTTTGATGTTGCATTGATTCCCATTTAGTGCCATACACTTTGTTTTACCTATGTTGATCTCTATGCCCTTTTTCGCCCTTCCCTGTCCAATCGAGTCACCAAATCCTGTAGTTCCATTTCTGTGCTTGCCAATAACACCAAGCCTATGTCAACACTATGTCATCTGCATATCGTAGATTTGTTATCCTTCTTCCTCCAACTTGAGTGCCTCCTTTGTATCCTCTCAGTGCCTCTCTCATGACCATCTCTGAAAGTATGTTGAACAATGTTGGCGAGATCACACATCCCTGTCTGACTCCCCTTTAATTCTAAACTCTCTTGACAGTATCCCGGCAATTTTTACCCTTGCCGTCTGTTTTCTATACAGTTCTGTTATCAGGTTGATAATGTGTGCTGGGTACCCCATTTCAACCATCGACAGCCATAGTTGCTCATGTGATACACAACCAAAAGCCTTTTTAAAATCGACAAAGCACATGTACACTGTACAGCGGTAGTTGGTGCTCTCTCATCTTTTCCATTATGATTCTAAGATTCGTCACCTTGTTCCTTTGCCACGCCTAAACCCTGCCTGCACATCTGTAAATTTACGAATTTAATTCGTTTAATTCGTTAATTCGTTTTTATTTTGTAACCCAAGATAACACATAACAATTTACACTGAGGTGGCTCAACTTAAATAAGGTCACACAGGAGACCCAGAAGGGGCCGGAGGTCCTGCTAACCAGGGCCACCTGAACAGTATGCAACAAATGACATAATGTGGCCAGCAGTAAATAAATAACGAACTTAAGAATAGCTTAACTATTAATTAACTAATAACTTGACTAATAACTTAACTAATGACACAGATAGAACAAATGCACATCTACTGTACTTTTTACGCTGGAGTAACTAAAGTAATGATGTTTCGAGTAATTCGGGTTGTTAATGTGAAGTTTCTTTGTTACTGGAAGTCAGGGCCGTATTAAGGCTAGTGCGGGCCCGGTGCTGTGGTAAAAGTGTGGGCCCCCTCTGACGAAGGTCCCCTCTGACAACAACCGGTCCACCACGCACATATTTATAGCATGCTTACTAATGAGTAGGCCATATTAACTGCCTAAAGACACATTATATACAATTAACGTTACATTACTATCTGCACATCTCGCGCTGTACCATGATCATCAACTCACTTCTGCTAATGTACGGTATACATAGTATTTGTAAGATGTAACAAACATCTTATCTGAATGATGTGATTACCTGCTTTTGGCACCTCAATTCCATTTTATAGCAGCCTCTGGAATATTTGTGATTCAAAACTTTATATTGCTGTAGGCCTAAATTAAGAATTATGGTATTATAGCATAGTATCGTGGTATTGTTAATGGTATAACATTTCATCTAGGAGACTCGGACTTGGTCTTGAGGCATTGGTCTTGTCTTGAAACATGTGGTCTTGGACATTAAATTTTGGTCTTGCTTATTATTAATTCTTGCTTACTTATTACTTATTTATTAGTATTACTTAGGCCTACTTACTTATTTACTTACAACACTGCCTCAGAAACCGCGTTTCTGTGTGACCTTTCGCGCGCTACAAATGTCAATTAGGCCTATAGGCTAATTGGCTTTGTAGACGTGCCTGAGCACGAGAGTAGTCTCCGACGAATGTCCATTCGTGAAACAATTTAAGATAGTAGATTCAGCATATGAATCCTTGCATCTGCATAGCGTACAACCTACTGAGCGACTATTTTCTCGACAGGTTTCGATAGAAGTTTTAAGGTTCTAGTTAGGCCGGAAGTTGTTGATGCTCTCCAGGTCTAACTCTAATCCCGACATCTTCCGCGAAGATAAAACAACAGAAAGTAGAACAATTGCGTGCATCTGACTTTGTAACAGATAGGCTATCCTACAGGCAACGACGAATTGCATTTTAAAATATGTATCACATTATAAGACTTAGCCTATGTATCACATTATATGTCATAGACTATAGGCCTACGGACGTAGGCCCTACTTTTGAGATTGGAGTCAACAAACTGTAGGCTATATATCCTACACAATCTATTGCATGATAGCCTATATACAATTTGTTTGAAAATATTGCATTGAAGTTAACACCATTCATCTTATCACAAAGAATGACAAACTTTTGAACAGTTGAATCAATTCTGAATAGGCCTAATTACAATATGGAACATTATTATTTCAGTCAGTTGAGCGTATTATTTTCAACTCTAACATATCATTAAAATTTAAAACGAATAAAAAGTAGTAGCCTATATAATTATATACCACATCGAAACCGTATTGAGAAAATAAGAAACCTATAGGTTCTATCAATTTTGATGAATTGTACAGCCTCTCAAACTAGAAACTGTGTAAGCAGGATCAGCAGCTCGTATTCGTCACATCAAGGTCGACGCAGCCTTTCATTCGCAAGATGGCGTTGGTAAAATTAGCAGTAGGACAGATGAGCGCCTTGCGTGGCTGCCATACAGTTAAATTCGATTCCTGTAATAACTTGTGACCATACATTCATATTAAGTCTTGCAATCATACTGCGTTCAAGTCAGTTTGAATCAACAAACGAAGATCATTATTATAAGATAGGCTACATAGATACATAACGTCCAACTACTCAAAAACAAGGAACCTTGATGAAGTTCAAACAGACGTGCATAAGTATACGTTAAGGGCTAAAGCTATATAGAGCCTCTAAAACTAAAAAATGCTAGGTACTAAGTCTTAGTTGTCACACGATTACTGCTGGATGTCAACAGTGCTTACTGTTATTAGGCCTACTGTCAATTTGCTGTAGCCTAAACATAACTTTAAATCGAATGAATGGGCATTCTTCGGAGACTACTCTCGTGCTCAGGCTCGTCTACAAAGCCAAGCGTAAATCTAAACCTATTATATTCTCATTTATTCTGAAACAATCAACGTAGACCTACTACTCATGCAAACATAAACAGAGAACTTGAAGCATAAGCATCTTAAAAATTATTGTTTTGAACGTTTCTGTTTTTGTAAAAAAAAATGCTCGTTGAGCTTTGACTATATTTATAGTCGGAGTTAAATGTTAGATCTAAAAGAACTAAATGTTATAACATCTGTTTCAAAACAATAAACTTATACTTGAAGTCAGAATTTTAATGAGTAACTCTCTGCGGCGGAAGTTTCCGCCTCAGAATATTTGCGACACAATTCCCCGGCGGAAGACCTTTGCGCATGTGATCCTTCGGCGCATGCGCATTGTTCAAAATGCGTTACTTCCTATCATTTGGCGTCGTGATGTTAGGTAATGTAAAGTAATGTATGAAGACATTTATAAAGCACCATTTAAGAGTCTCTCAGAAGAGCTCAACACGTGGCCATCAAACAGCTGAAAAAGTGCGTCTTTAACAGTCTAGAGAAAACCATAGGCCTATAATAGCCTCGTGCAGCACGCACCAAGGGCGGAAGAGCATTCCAGATCCGTGGCGCCGCAATCGAGAAGTCCCTACGAGCACGGGTGGTGGTTCGAAACCAAGGTACAATCAAGTCATTTCGCTTAGGGCTTAATTGATCTTGCCCTCGTCACTTAGAATCAATCTCATTTATACAACATGTAGCCTAGAGATACATGTAGGTTATGCAAACTTCAGACATTTCACGAGTTCAGTTCGTTTGATTTCTAAATGATTTAATCTAAGATAAATGCATTATGCATTCAATTAATATCGCCCTCATAGCATAAATCATAATTATATAGAATGAAGTTAGATTTAAGCTAGATTTAAGATAGTATGGCCCACTCTACATGTACCTTCCACACTTTGCTTTCTTCTTTTGTTGCACAATCGGAATGTTTTCGATTTCTTGATGTGCCGTCACTCCATTGAGCCCACATCTCTCGAAGTTATTGTTCTGTTTTCGCCGACATATTTCATTCATGTTCACAGTTCTCTTGCAAACACGCACACGACGTGAGGAATCAACCTTCTCCTCAAGCTGAAACGTTCGATTAATGTCCAATAGTGTAACCTGTATGTTTCATGTCCAGGCCCGTATTAAGGAAGGCGGTGCTAAGGGTGCCGCAGCACCAGGGCCTGCAGTTTTGAGGGCCCCGCATTTTAAACATATGTACGTGGTGGACCGGTGGTTGTCAGAGGGGGGGCATTGGAAGGTAATCACAGCACCCGGGCCCGCACTAGCCTTTATAATGCGGCCCTGCTTATGTCACCACTACTGATCCCGAATCGGTCGATAAAGTTTGGCAAGACACGGAGTCCTTATAGTTAGACTGCAACACACCGTAAACGTCACTGTTTCGAAGTTAGTCACGACGATTCACACGATCGCCCTACATCGACGGATAGCGGTAATTTATTTATCCCAGATCCTCGACACCACTGATCATAGGCTACTCTAGTTAAAAATCGAGGCCTACAGGAAATAAGAATTGCCCTTGATTAACTAGAATAGAGTCAATAAATAACTGGAAAGCATTAAAAAGTTCAATGCCACCGATAGGCCTAAGTGCAAAACAGCTGACTAAACATGTTGAAGTTGAATTGAAGTTACATGTAAATAGTTAAATTAACAGGCCTACCACACAATTTCATAAATAAACAGATAATTAGATAAAGGATAACTAGTTAGCTCAGATGACTAGATGACACCACGGACAGGACCCCCCCCACACACACAACCAATAATTTTCATAGAGTTCACAGTGGACAGAATGTCCAGATTCCTTGGTCCATGTTGCATTAAGGATGAGGAATGATAAAAGCAGCTAACAGCATTAACAGTTGGAAGGTTAAGTGAAGAGGAAATGCTATTATATAGAATGATGCCTTGTCAAGTGCATAAAGAATAGCGTCCCGTTTTCTGACTGTGGTGTCCGTAGGCCTACGTTGAGAAGAATTGTAATCTCCAAACTTCTATAGAGCGCCACTCGAAAGCCAAGCGTAGGACACTAGTTTATTCACAAGCGCTGCGTCTAGTCAGAGGGTTGTCCAGAAGAGTAGTCCGAAGGAGGTCCGAGTCCGGTTTTCAGAGAATCAATAGGGGCAGATCAGATATCAAGGTGGGTGTTGTTTAGGTCGAGAAGTTCTTCGTAAGAGTATAGGTATACAAGTTCTTGAAAACGAGACTTAGGCTACGAGTGTAAAGCCTTGGGGAGATGGATACAGAAGCCTGAGGCAGATGATGGTGGGTGATTGCGATGATGGCGGAGGAACCGAACATTTGCGGAATTCAGGAGGCAGTTCGTTCCAGAGACGTGGTGCAGTGTTGTATATTGCTCGGTGCAAGGGAGGACTTGAGATGAGTAGCGAGTCTCAGGCTTAAACCTGTACACAAATTTCCGAGTCGAAGATCTCTCAGGCGGAGAGACTTTCACACCTCGGTGTCTGCGCATCGTTTTCAGTGTATACCTGTGTAGGCCTATGCCATATTATACGACAGCCGTTTCAGACGCAGTTCCAGAATGAACTACTAAATCGCAAAAGCAGCACTAAGAAAACCAGTACGTAGGCCAAACATAATTACAGTACCTCTGTCCTGTCTGTTATTCCTTTTTCAGTTCGCATCATCTGTAGAAAACTGTAGAATAATGTAGCCTGTATACTGTAAACACCGCTACCTGACAATAGGCATCGATTTTAATGTAATGACTTCCGTGCCAACTCCACCACAATAGCCAAGGCATCAGTCGATGGCCCTATCCCATTAGGCCTAATCGCAATCAAACACCGAACACGCAGCTAAAAACTGTGTGATATTGGAAGATGTTTAGCATAAGTTTGTCTCTGAATGAGGGACAGAACACCCCTAAATTGGTTTTTGCCACGCTTGATGCTACGCTGCGTCACTGCCTATATCACACACCAATGTAGTATAAAAGAGGAGAGGCAGAGTCGTGTGTGGGCGTTTGCCTTGAAGGTTGCAACTTGCCCTACTCTACCATGCATATATACATGTGTGTGTGTGTGTGTGTGTGTGTGTGTGTGTACGTGTGTGTGTGTGTGTGTGTGTGTGTGTGTGTGTGTGTGTGTGTGTGTGTGTGTGTGTGTGTGTGACAGACAGACAGACAGACAGAGACAAGAGAGATAAGAGAGAGAATTTTATATTAGAAGACTTACTTTATCTTCAGGGTTAGAGATGACGAGGATATCTAAGCTAATTAATGACTTTTATTGCACCGTCTTCATAATGCAGCCTAGGCTACAAGGCGTCAATCATGGTCACCTCATGTGAAATCGTAAAGATTCATAGTCCGTTGGATAAGCACGGTCGACATCCAATAGGTAAGGGGAAAGTGACATCACCATTATCTTGGGCACAGTGACAACACAAGCCATGGTGGCCTTAGATGAAACACCTGTCACGTGCGCAAATAGGCCTACGATCAAAAATTCTGTGCGCGAGTTTCATGCGTGAGCCGGACAAGACCATAGCCGCGCAAGTTCTTTGTAGACTGTATACGCGTAAATTATAGGCTATAGGCCTACGTGTAGCTGTACGTGTAAGCACGACACAATTTGAAAATAAACGTGGAAACACTCTACGCAGTGCCAGTCCCAAGCCTGGATAAAGGAGGAGGGCGATGCTGATCATCTTTGTTATGACACAGCGTCGTTGTTCGTTTCAAAATCTCGTGCACAGGTTAGTTTTAACTTCCGCTCTCGCATTCAAGGATGATTGAGCCTGGAGGCCTGGTAGGCCTTATAGTTCCATGGCGGCAAAGTTCGTCTTCGAGTGGTTCCATCCTCAAAACGAGCAGCGTGTGATCTGTGAGGAAGAACTTCTGATGCTTCGGCCTGGGCGATCGTCATACATGTATTACATTTCGACCGTTTGGCTAAAGCTCGTTTCGCGTATAGACGCTTCACGTAGGCTAGTTGTCGATCCCCGCGCGACGTTTGAAGACGCAGCATCAAGTTGCCTGTTCAAAATGGGTAGGCTAACCCTGCCAACAAGCCCATAAGAAAATATGAGTCCCATGTCACCAAGTGGGCCCCATATGGGCATGCTGACACGGAAGCTGCTTTCGATTCGTCGCCCAAAATTTACCTCAGCGAGAGAAAGACCAAGTCGATCGGATGCTTCCAATTAAATATCGCTACGAGTGATCCCAGTTCAACCACCTCAGCCTTTACCAAAATCTCGTGCACAAGTTAGTTTTAACTCCACTCTGGTAACCCTTAATCAGTCACTGAAACACAGAATATTCTATAAGGTTTCAAGCTCTTTGTAGCCCAAGTCATAGAATACAATGCTAACAACTATTTTCATTAGCCAAACTCATCAAAAATTTGAAAAGCACAAAGTTTAAAAATCGCTGGCATGATACAGGGCTTAGGCTACGTACGATACTTTCCTTAGTCGCAAAACTATGGGCCTTGAACCCGTTACACTTGCACATCCAAACTTTCAAACGCTCAGCCAAATTTTCCCAAATCCACCTTTTGGCCTACTCTTTCAGTAGACAATGTATACGACTCGAGATAAAAGCGTGAAAGGAATCTTAACGCAATAATGGTATACACGCTTTCAAAGGCGTATACTCTCTAACCGTTAAAGTGGAGGGTCATTTCTACTCCTCGCATGATCCACTTACTCAACCAGTCGGTGAAGGTAGCAGGACACTCCGCTCCAGCACGCAAGCAACAGCAAACCTCAAATCCGCTCAAGGACAGCCTACTGACGTTTTTATACGGAACTCGAAAATGTTCAATATTTTCCCATACAGATTGGTAGGCCTATAGGTTAACAAAATGATACATTCTGCTACTTAAGCCTGCCTACTCCATTGTTCAACAGCTCAGTTCTAGGCTATAGGCTTACCTCGGTTTCACTAACTTGGATTTCGATCTGGAACTGAAATTGACCAAAGTGAATAGGCCTACATAAAATATTATGTAGGCCTAACTTGGTCTCAATTGCCAGAATTTCTCAGCACCTGACTGACAGGTCAGCAGCTGAGAAATTCTGGCAATTCACATTTAGGCTGAGCTTATGTTGCATGTCAGCGCATTTCCAAGACCTGAAATTCATTATTGGTATAGGCCTACAGGCCCACTGTTAGGGAATTGGCCTTAAATTCCCTTAATATAGCCTAGTATATCGCGAAAGCAGACGTGAATTAGCCTACTCCATGTATATTATCAGACTCCCTAGACCTACTACACTAGGCTATACTATACGGCTTAATAACTACCGATAAACTGATAATTTGAGCTTTTCATTCCACTTGGAATGACCTTCCCCTCTTTATACTTTAAGATTTCGGCTGGGTCTCTGCCTCACCTGCCCACTGCTTGAAGACTTTTTTATCCCTTGGGGCTGTCACGCTTATTTCGCCTCTGGACAGCTTATATTGTAAGAGGCGTTTTACACATTTTCAAATACAATAGGGCCTACATTCAATGATAGGCCTATGGATACATTGGGGCGTGCCGGTGTGGCCTATATTTAGTGTCAGGCAATTTCCGGACAAACCCCTCACTTCTGCCTTTCAACTTTGTAAAATAACAAGCTTAAGGGACCACTAAATCTATATAGAAAGTCTCAATTCTTTGAGTAGGCTCTACGTTAAGTTAAAGTTATTCCCAGTTCCGGGCTAGGCTTTTTGCAATGTGTCATTACTGGCGCTGGTGCACATAGTCGAATCCATTCTAGCGGTTTAATACCACCAATTTACTGCGGGTGGCTCGGTCGCATTATAAACGTGGAGTACAATACAACACACAATACAACACATCACAATACAACTGGGGCGCGGTGGTATAGGGGTATGTTCGGTGCCTTGCAGCTGGAGGGTTGCGGGTTCGGATCCACCTCAAAGTCGCCGCGTAGGGACCCTGGGCAAGTCCTTCACTCGCAATTGCTCATGCGCTTCGGCGTGAAACTCCGATTCAGCGTTCGCGCAGTAGTCGGGAGCGCCTCTGAATGGGAAATCTGGTTGGGGCGCTATAACAAGTGTTCAAATACAATACAATACAATACCAATTATTAAACTGTGGACGCTAGAATGATCGCACAGGTTTCTCAATCATATCATTAGCCTGGTAGGAATCTACATGTATGATCGTTGTTTTTCCGCATTAATAAACCGCGTTAAGATGTCTGCTGCAGCTGTCATCAGCAGCTCGATCACTTTTTCTTATTCGCGCCCCGTAATCAGTGTTGTGCACAAGACCAAAACTCCAAGACCGAGACCAATTAAGACCGCGTTGTCCAAGCCCAAGACCGCGTTGTCCAAGACCAAGACCGCGTGGTCCAAGACCAAGACCACGTGGTCCAAGACCAAGACCGTGAAGTCCAAGATCAAGATCAAGACCGCGTTGTCCAAGACAACAGTCTCTAGACCATAAACGCAAATGTTACATAATCCCATCATTGAAGTCAGATGTTTATTACATGTACATGTTAGAAGTACTAAATTACACAAGGTTTTGTCCCCAAGTCTTGCCCTGTGAAGTCTCATGAAAAGTCCACTGCAGCTAAACACTCTCAACAGGTCCAGATGTTGCTGGGATATAGAAAAACTTTTCCAGTAGGTCTAGGGGGAAAAGTCCACCAATCCGTGACCCGCAACGCTTGCCCAGCTATTGATTTTGCCTCAAGAAGCTGCATCGATGTAACTATAGTCACTAAACAACGGCAGTCATAGTTAGTCGCGGAAAACCCCTCTCTCTCTCTCAGTCGTCTGGTTAGACGATTCGAACCCTTCTTCTTGAGGCGAGGGTAGAGGTTTCTGCGCAGGAGGCAAATAGTCTCGCGTGTCGCTCGAAAGAGCGCAGGTCCGGCGTCTGGAGTATAGCAGACGGCTTAAGGCGCTCGCCGTTGACGACGTTCTCAAACCAACCAAGACAAGTCAAAGTCACTAGGTTTTGAACCCGTATATTGCTGCCAAATCGTCCACCAACTCTATCACGGTCACACAGACCAGCAACGGCAGACAATATCTCAATCGTATCAAACACCAGGTCACCAAGTCAGAGCACACAGCAATCACCACAGCAAGACCGTCAGCAAGTTCTCAGCAAGTTAAAATACTACACACAAGCGCCCTCTATATATACTACTAAAGAGGGGGGGATACCTCGTGCAAGGGCCGGTCGTGCAAGGCCCGGGGTTCGTGCAGAAGCCGGACGGGGAAGGGGATACCTCGTGCAGAAGCCGGACGGGGAAGGGGATACCTCGTGCAAGGGCCGACCGTGCAGAAGCCGGAGTTCGTGCAGAAGCCGGACGGGGAAGGAGATACCTCGTGCAGAAGCCGAGCCGCGGGGGAGATATCTCGTGCAAGGGCCGGACGGGGAAGGAGATACCTCGTGCAGAAGCCGGACGGGGAAGGAGATACCTCGTGCAAGGGCCGAGCCGCGGGGGAGATAGTTCGTGCAGAAGCCGGACGGGGAAGGGGATACCTCGTGCAGAAGCCAAGCAGGACACACACGGACAAGCAAAGGGACAGAACACAGGACATGCACACATAGGCACAGTGTCACGGCAGAGACACGACACATAGGCACAGTGACAATTATGCACTCAAAAACCCAAGCATGCCAGACCAGCTCCCGGGGAGGGCAACCCCTAAATTCCTCTACATCCTCCCCCCACTACTAATGGGAATGTCCCCATTCCCGGGGAGACAATCATCGGCAAAACCCCTAAAACAAAGCATGGCTAACGGCTAAATCCCCAGAGTCCACAGCACGGCTAAAATCCCAAAGTCCGAAGCACGAAAATACAGCACGGCTAAAACCCCAAAGTCTGATAACGAGGGCTGATTAGCAGCCAAATACTCTAAATTAAAAGTCGCAGAGTCTCTGCCTAAAATGTTCGAATCAAGTGGCCAACGGCCCGAGAAGTCTCTAATTAAAATCAAACAGTTCGAGTGGCCCATGGCCCGAAGAGTCTCTGAAAACAATTATGCGTGGCTAATGGCTAAAGAACTCGCACAAAATTAAACAATGCGGCGGCCAACGGCCCAGACAGACAATCAAAAACTCTCGCCGTTTCTCGGGCAAACAAAACAATGGCAACAAAGGTGCCCACAGTCTCAATTACAATTACGCGGCCAACGGCCCAGACAAATAATTAAAACTCTCGCCGTTTCTCGGCAAACAATTAAAGGCAAAACATCACACAGAAAAGAATCTCTTAAAAAGTCAGAGTCCATTCAGAGTCTGTTCAAGGCTGGCATCGTTCTGGATCAGAGTCTAGCGATAACGGGCGGGTAACCGCACCGTTCGCTTCGGTCGCTCAGCGTTCGCGGCAATAGCCGGCACCGTGTCCATAGAATCATCTTCAGCAGCCAGGTCGTTGCTCGCGTCATCCAGGCCCTCGTCGTAGCAGAGACGAAGTTTATCAACATGTGCGATAAACGGGCGGGCATGCGCGGACTTACGCAGCCGGTAGTTGACGAGTCCACAGCGTTCCATCAAATCGTCGTCGTGATGCGCGTCAGCCGTTGGCACCACGTCTCTCGTCATCGAGGCAGCAGGAACACGGGGAAGAACTTCAACCGAACCACCTTTAATGGCTGCTATTACTTCCCCCAACAAGGCACCCAGGGCCTGGGGAAAGCGCCCCATCAAGCCATTCCCACTAAGGCGGTAGCTAGATGTTATTAGCTGGTCAATTCCCAAGAGCCTACAAAATTCCCGAAACGGTTTCCCGACTAACATCATAACCCGATCGGCCAGAACTTGTGGCGGTGCCCCATGCCCCATAACTATCTTTTCCATAAGGACCCTCGACATCAAGGGAGCATCACATTTGCCCCTTGGAATGGCTAACACAACATCAGTGACTCTACCCATACTTATCAAAAAGAACAGGAACAGTAGTCCTACTGCAACCAAACTAATTAATTGCTTGCCCACAGCAATCCTATGCGAAAGTGGTCGCCGCCGTAAAGACTGTGGAGCTAGGCGCTCATCTACCATCTCACTCTGGTGAGCCAACACCACATTCGCAGCCCACTCACTCACAGCTGGCTCTATGATTCCATCGGCCAACATGCCGTCCAACTGAGTGTCAACAACAATTCTATGCGGCAGCGGCTGGCGTCTCAAAGGCTGGCGCACTGGACGCGCATCTCCCGTCTCTATCTTATGCGTACAAACTGAAGTCCTTCCTAAGTCTCGGTCAGTGACAGAGAAAACATCACTGTACTCAACCAGCAATCCGCTAAGTCTTTCTCTAATTTCTGGCGACACATCGTCGGGCAGATCGGCTAACAACATTTCACTAGGCGAAACAGCATCTTTCGGCCCTGTACTCTCATCATTCTGCTTACAAGATTCAACTTCTACCGGGTGTAAACCTCCTAACATCTGGTCCTTAGACAAGCGAACTTCATTCTCACTCAAATTCACAATCCTAACGCGGTTGTCCGCGTGATCATCGACCACTACACGGGCAAGATGCACACCAGGCTGAATTTCTTGAGCCTCAGTCATCCAAGCAGGCGCTATAGTAGTCAAATCCCCATACAAAGTTTTCACCGGGACATCGCTCTGGCACCTAGGGGACACTATTACCTCCTCGGCAACGATCACGCGCCGGCACCACATCGACCCATTACCTCTCACCAGGGAGATACGTTTACGGTCAATATACAAGGCCCCAGTCCCAAAACTTAAGCGACAGCGATGCTCCCTTAACCAGTCCATCCCAAGCATGGGCTCAGCAATTTGGTCAGACACCAGAAATTTAGTATGAATCTGCAAACCACCCGCTATCTTAATAGGCACCTGGACCTCCCCAAGGACACGTATAGAAGTCCCATTAGCAGCCATCAAAAAGCGATTGCAAGAACGAAGCTCTAACCCGTCGACGGTAGATGAAGGCACCAGGCTGACCTCCGATCCAGTGTCGACCAGGCACAGCTGCGATCGTCCGTGAATCGTCCCTCGAATGTAGATTGCGTTCTTGCTCGCTCGGTCCGGCAGGCTCGGACGGGTCGTGTTGTTGCGGGCCACCGGGTCCGGTGGCATCGGAGCTTGTTCATCATCGGCCGGTGCGTCGTCGTTCGGTCGGTTGCGGAAGCGGCGTCGTTGACGGCAGTTACGCGAGATGTGACCTGCTCGTCCGCAGTTGTAGCAAGTCACCGATCGTCGCGTGTTCTCCAGTGGCGTCGTAGGTTGTTCATCGGGGCGAGCGTCTCGACCCGGTCCATCGTTCATCGAAGTTCCTCGGCGGATCTCGCGGAGTTGACGGTCGATTCGTTGCTCAATCTCTCGCTGGAATCGTCGCTGCTCCTCCATCTGCGTAGCCAGAAACCGGTCCAGCTGCGATTGCAACTGGGGGTTCACGTCGGTTTCCTGGGCTCCACGAACTCTGTTCGGCTGTCTTCTCCGGTCGTCGGGGTCGGTCGCTCGCTGGTAGGCTTCCAAGCGAAGCGCCGTCCGGTAGGCTTCATCAAGAGTCTTCGGCTCTCGCTCGCGTACTTTGAGCGAAAGTTCTCGGTCTCTCATCGCTTCCAAGAAGGAGTCCTTCGCGATGATCTGCGTCGTCTCGTTGGAAGGCACCGGGTAGGCAAGGACAACCAGCCGTCGAATTTCATGCAGCAGGTCGCTCAGGTTTTCTTCGGGTCGTTGGCGGCGATAGTACAGCTGAGCACGGAAAGTTTCTGCTTGGCCCTCCGTCCCGTATCTTTGGCGAAGGCGTTCGACCAATTCTTCATAGCTCACGCTCGGTTGAGCGCCGAAGTCCCAAAGGAGCTGCGTCGCGGCCTTCTCCAGCGAACATCGTAGGTAGTCGACCCGGTCTGCGGCGGTCCACTTGTTATGCCTCGCGCAGACCTCGAATTGCACTAGGAACGACTCCAACGAGCCCGTCCCATCGAACTTGCCTGGTTTCATCGGCGTCGGCCGATTACGCAGCAAACCACCGACACTTTCCAGTAGATTTGTCGTAGAATTCATCGGCTCGCCCGTCTTTTCAGTCTCTTCGATCTTTACGCGGCCATCCGATTTCAATTTCGTCTTTTCTGTCGTCGATTCGCCCGTCTTTCCTCGGAAGCTCGTCCTCTCCGGTTTCACGGTCATCCCTTCTTCCCTGTCTTCGCGGAAGCTCGGTCTCAAATTCATCTTTTCATCTCTCGGTTCGCCCATCTTTTCTCGGAAGCTCGATCTCACCGGCTCTGGGTCGTCGAAGTTGATTTCGGACAGCACACGGATTCGGTCCGACGGCATCTCCATCGTTGCTCTCCTCGCGGCTGGCGTCGACGTCTCGGCAGGCGTTCGGACTTGACTCGGCGTCGGGAAGGAGAGATCTTCCAGGAAACGGCTGCTGTCCGGTTTCGTCCCGATCGCGGCCATTCGTCTCGCAGCTGGCGTAGAAATATCGGCAGGCGTTCGGACTTGACTTGGCATCCGGAAGGCAATCTCATCGTCATCGTCGTCGTCTTCTTCCCGGAGCATCATCGGTTGATTCTATCGTCGTCGGCTGGCGGAAGACTCGAACTCCACTTCTTCTGGTACCAGTGTCGCGGAAAACCCCTCTCTCTCTCAGTCGTCTGGTTAGACGATTCGAACCCTTCTTCTTGAGGCGAGGGTAGAGGTTTCTGCGCAGGAGGCAAATAGTCTCGCGTGTCGCTCGAAAGAGCGCAGGTCCGGCGTCTGGAGTATAGCAGACGGCTTAAGGCGCTCGCCGTTGACGACGTTCTCAAACCAACCAAGACAAGTCAAAGTCACTAGGTTTTGAACCCGT
This sequence comes from Aporrectodea caliginosa, assembly GCA_020284085.1. NCBI lineage: Eukaryota > Metazoa > Annelida > Clitellata > Crassiclitellata > Lumbricidae > Aporrectodea > Aporrectodea caliginosa. Next base: position 1,715,449 of record JACEVL010000078.1, read on the forward strand.
ATATTCTGCCAAATCGTCCACCAACTCTATCACGGTCACACAGACCAGCAACGGCAGACAATATCTCAATCGTATCAAACACCAGGTCACCAAGTCAGAGCACACAGCAATCACCACAGCAAGACCGTCAGCAAGTTCTCAGCAAGTTAAAATACTACACACAAGCGCCCTCTATATATACTACTAAAGAGGGGGGGATACCTCGTGCAAGGGCCGGTCGTGCAAGGCCCGGGGTTCGTGCAGAAGCCGGACGGGGAAGGGGATACCTCGTGCAGAAGCCGGACGGGGAAGGAGATACCTCGTGCAAGGGCCGACCGTGCAGAAGCCGGAGTTCGTGCAGAAGCCGGACGGGGAAGGAGATACCTCGTGCAGAAGCCGAGCCGCGGGGGAGATATCTCGTGCAAGGGCCGGACGGGGAAGGAGATACCTCGTGCAGAAGCCGGACGGGGAAGGAGATACCTCGTGCAAGGGCCGAGCCGCGGGGGAGATAGTTCGTGCAGAAGCCGGACGGGGAAGGGGATACCTCGTGCAGAAGCCAAGCAGGACACACACGGACAAGCAAAGGGACAGAACACAGGACATGCACACATAGGCACAGTGTCACGGCAGAGACACGACACATAGGCACAGTGACAATTATGCACTCAAAAACCCAAGCATGCCAGACCAGCTCCCGGGGAGGGCTCCTATTTTCCGACACGCAGCGTTGTGATTGGCCAGCGTTGCCATTGGCTGCAACAGAAACGGGTGCGGTGCTTGATTAAGCGGACGCTATGTTGTAAAATGCTATATATTTGTAGAGGTAACTGCTTAATATGACGGATTATAGGATACTAGATGGATATAGTAAAAACTTTGTTTTACTATTGGTTCTTTTATCCATCTAGTTTAACTTGCGGGAATCTTGATTGCTTGCTTGCTTGATTGATTGAGCCACAGGCTAAAAAGTCAAATCTTGCGACGACTAGTTCGATCACTTACAATCATTCAATCGTCGTGAAACTTGGCAGACAGACTCGCCCTCGCACACACTTCATTCTATCAAAATTTCAGCTCCCCCAAAAAGGCTAGCTTATAGAATCGGGGACTAAACTTTTCGAATCGGGGAATCCCCTTTTCCGACACGGAGCGTTGTGATTGGCCAGCGTTGCCATTGGCTGCAACAGAAACGGGTGCGGTGCTTGATTAAACGGACGCTATGTTGTAAAATGCTATATATTTGTAGAGGTAACTGCTTAATATGACGGATTATAGGATACTAGATGGATATAGTAAAAAACTTTGTTTTTACTATTGGTTCTTTTATCCATCTAGTTTAACTTGCAGGAATCTTGATTGCTTGCATCTTGCTTGATTGAATGTTTGAGCCACAGGCTAAAAAGTCAAATCTTGCGACGACTAGTTCGATCACTTACAATCATTCAATCGTCGTGAAACTTGGCAGACAGACTCGCCCTCGCACACACTTGATTCTATCAAAATTTCAGCTCCCCCAAAAAAGGCTAGCTTATAGAATCGGGGACTCAACTTTTCGAATCGGGGAATCCCCTTTTCCGACACGCAGCGTTGTGATTGGCCGGCGTTGCCATTGGCTGCAACAGAAACAGGTGCGGTGCTTGATTAAACGGACGCTATGTTGTAAAATGAACGCGGACTATATATTTGTAGAGGTAACTGCTTCATAAGGCGCATTATAGGATACTAGATGGATATAGTAAAAAACTTTGTTTTTACTATTGGTTCTTTTATTCGATAATTTATACTTTCAGACGTTTTTTTAAAAGTCGTTTTTACTTTTCTGAAATTAAAATAAACTCATGGAACGAAAACAACTCCGTAGGCCTACATTGAATTCAACTCGAGAGTCTCCAAGAGCAAGGAATTATAGGCAAGGAATTGAAATAAAGATTTTGTTTGCATAGGCTAATATTATTCTATAGCCTAACACTTTAAATTAATTTAAGAGAAGACAGCATAGTCGTGAATTCATAAGTAGGCCCTATATAATTATAAAAACAGTGCCTTTGTTCTTAGAAAAACTACAATATTAATTATTATTCAAGTTAAAATTATAGTTTATAGACTATTGTGGTTGAATTATGGGGTTTAACTAACAGTCGGGGACTAATAATCCTAACAGCATTTTCTGTGAACGATGGATGGTCCAAATTGGTCGTATTCTTGTTTGGTGATCCAGTTCTTCTGGAAAGTGGAAAGAGACGCAGGATTAAAACCTCCGATCCAGACAGAGTACTTGCGCTCCGGAGGTGCAATGGATTTGATCTTCATCGTGGATAGAGCCAGAACCGTCATTTCTTTCTGCATACGATCGGCGTTGCCTGGGAACATCGTTGAACCACCGGAGAGAACGTGTTGGCGTACAGATCTTTACGAATATCCATATAACTCTTCCCGATGCTGTTGTAAACCGTTTGGTGGATTCCATTTGATTCCTTTCCAAAGAAGCTTGGTTGAAACAGAGTCTCTGGACATTTGAATCTTTCGTTACCAATCGTAACCACTTGACCATCGGGAAGTTCGTACGACTTTTCTAAGGCAGAGGTGCGCGAGGCTGTATCCATTTCTTTTTCGAAGTCCAAGGCAACGTAGCACAGCTTCTCCTTCATGTCTCGGACGATCTCAAACTCTGCTGATGTCTGGAATGTGTAGCCCCTTTCCGTCAGGATTCTAGCCAGGTATTGCGTCAGGTCCCTGCCCGCCAAATCAAGGCGGTCGATTGCATGCGGCAGGGCCGGATTAAGACTTTCGGGGGCCCTAAGCCAAGGGCCGGGCTAAGACATCCGGGGGCCCTAAAAAATTTCTCATGACCTTTTTTTCCGTCTTTTTCCAGAAGAAAATTGTCAAATATGACCTTTGTACCATCTGATTTATTATTTCCTGACAGTTGGGGCCCCTCAAAACCAGAGCCAGAGCCTACACAAACAAAAGCTTTTTTAAAATCGACAAAGCACATGTACAGCGGTAGTTGGTGCTCTCTCATCTTTTCCATTATGATTCTAAGATTCGTCACTTGATCCCTTGTTCCTTTGCCACGCCTAAACCCTGCCTGTACATCTGTAAATTTACGAATTTAATTCGTTTAATTCGTTAATTCGTTTTTATTTTGTAACCCAAGATAACACATAACAATTTACACTGAGGTCGCTCAACTTAAATAAGGTCACACAGGAGACCCAGAAGGGGCCGGAGGTCCTGCTAACCAGGGCCACCTGAGAACAGTATGCAACAAATGACATAATGTGGCCAGCAGTAAATAAAATAACGAACTTAAGAATAGCTTAACTATTAATTAACTAATAACTTGACTAATAACTTAACTAATGACACAGATAGAACAAATGCACATCTACTGTACTTTTTACGCTGGAGTAACTAAAGTAAATGATGTTTCGAGTAATTCGGGTTGTTAATGTGAAGTTTCTTTGTTACTGGAAGTCAGGGCCGTATTAAGGCTAGTGCGGGCCCGGTGCTGTGGTAAAAGTGTGGGCCCCCTCTGACGAAGGTCCCCTCTGACAACAACCGGTCTACCACGCACATATTTATAGCATGCTTACTAATGAGTAGGCCATATTGACTGCCTAAAGACACATTATACAATTAACGTTACATTACTATCTGCACATCTCGCGCTGTACCATGATCATCAACTCACTTCTGCTAATGTACGGTATACATAGGCTATAGGCCTAGGGCCTAGCCCCTAGGCTATACATTTTCAGATGCGTGAATATCAGGGTGAGAATTGCCGGGGGGTTGGGGGGTTCAACGCCCCTAGTCTTTCTTAGGCTCCCATAGTAAAGTCTACATTTCACACCCAAACTGCACATAAATCAACGTCTAACCCCACCCACCCCCAGTTATTTGTTTACAATTCCCATACTGGCGAATACATTAATCAATATCGACTAATCATAATCTGCATAAATCTTTTATTCCCTGTTTTTCCTGGTACATATTTGGCTTAATGAAGCAGCCTAACATCCTATAGGCCTTTAGTCTGATGAGTCAAGTAAACAAGGATATCATAATACTAATTAAGCCCATTCTGCATGACATTGTGTGTTATTTTCCACCATATATAAATGGATGCAGATGAATTCTTGCAATATCCCTAATTAAAACTTGTCCCAGTTTCATACAATGTTCGCAATATATCCTGCATTTAAACAGGCCTTTGTAAACGGGCCGTATATGATGATGATGATGATGATGATGATGATGATGATGATGATGATGATGATGATGATGATGATGATGATGATGATGCTGGATGGTGGTGGTGATGCTGATGCTGCTGATGCTGCTGCTGCTGCTGCTGATGATGATGATGATGATGATGATGATGATGATGATGATGATGATGATGATGATGATGATGATGATGATGATGATAGCGTCGTAGCACAGGCGTGCAAAGGAAATTGAGCTGTACAATCAGAATTAAAACCAGACTCAAACGGAACAACGGAAATGACCAAGCCTAATAGGGGCCTACTCTCTGCTGCCTAATCGGTTATAGGCAGCAGTAGGCTTGAGCTGCACTGCAGAAAAATAGGTCTAATTTAGGAAATACATGCATTTTGCCTACATGCAGCCTGTAGGCTATAATAGTGCTTTGTATTATAATATTGTGTGTATATGATGGGCATGCTCCACTCCCCTTAGGCCCTAGGCCTATATCCTGGGATAATTCGACAAAGATAAACCCGGATCCTGTAGACATCTGGCTGCTCTTGATATTATCACAATTACGATGCATGTACATGTACAATGCTAAACTTTATGCAGGCATATTAATATTATGAGCGCTGATAGGATTTTCGTAATGGGGAGATACTGGGGATTTAGGATCTTTCGAGAGGCTCACAACATTCTTATTATTGACAATGACAGTGGGCTGCAGTGGGCCCCTTCCGTTAGCATATTCAAATGCAAATAACCCTGCCCATAAGGGCCCCACATTTCCAAATGGGCCTTATAAGGAATGCATATGGAAATATGGGTCCTTTATGGGCCCCATTTAGGCATGCTGGTAGGAAAATGACTGTAACTTGCAGTGGACTTGCATTGGATCCAAGAGTTCCGTTTGGGACACGGGCCCCTATTTGTCCTGCAGTGCTGCCGCTGTCATCTGAATCTGAATAAATATTTACAAAACCCAGAACTGTTCAACATACTTAGGCAATTTATACTCGTATGGCTATATATTCAAACTGCTACGGAATCCCTGAAGTGACATGCAATATAATGTACCAAATAGCATCTACAAGCTGTGCTTACTCGTTAACACGTCACTGTAGGGATTCCGTAGGCCTAGCCAGAAGTTTCGTCACATGTTTGATCAGCCAATTACGTCAGGCTATTAGTAAACCCGGATCCACAGACTCGTTCACTTATGCTGTGTACAATTGTACGCATTCTACACAGGGATAACCAAAGAAGAGGCATATGGTGTTGAGATGGTATCAAAAGCAACTATGTCGTTACGATGGGTGATGAGGTTCGTCACGGTGTTCCTCGTGACGATGTCTTACAATGGTCGCTCACAAGTCTTAGCTCAAGAAAGTAAGGAATTTTTTAAATAATAATTTTTAATAATAAATTTATAACTTGCTTGTACTGATAAAGCCTTGTATTAAGAGTAAGCCATAGCCATATGGAAACAGCAATAGCAATCGTAATCTTACTATTTCTAAACCGCTACCTAAAAGCTAAGGGCAGGGCACCAACTTACTCGCGAGCGCTGCATCATGTCAGACTGCTGATTGCTCTGGCTAAACAGCCCAGAGAGCAGTCACTATAGACACTACTGTAGCTATGAGTCTCATTCACAGTGTCTTACAACCAGACAGTGCTGTGGAATTATTCGACAAAATTCCCTGGCAGCACTTATTCTATAGCGTTTACTGTGAATGTAGCCTTTCACACATACACGGATATATCTTCGCTGGGTTTGCACTCCAAACTGTAGCCATAAATCCTCACCTTCCCTTTATCTCTGACCTTTGGATCTCGACCTTGAACCGAAGCGGGTCTTATCCGGATTCTATATATATATATATTATATATATATATATAATTATATATATATAATCTAATTGAACATTTATATAGCGTGTCTTCAAGGTGCTCTCTGCGCTAGCCTATATGATGTTAAATGTCATTACGAACGAAAATATTACATCAGTTAGCAAAACAATGCACAGCAAGCTGGAAAAGTCACCAGTGGCAGACCCACGCACACACGTGGAACCAGCCAACGGATTCCCATCGATAGTTGAAGATGGCATGGGTGTTCAGAGTAGGCCTATCTGGACCAAGTTGCATCGATAAAGTATAGAGCTTAGTTCTACTGATTTTGTTTTGAGTGAACATCTGTGAAAAAATGGGTCCTGCGACTTTGCTTTCGATGGATGATGACTATTACTCTCTAGATTACGAATACGATTCATTTGGGAGGAATTGTATTGCCTACCAATGCAAAATGTAATTTTTTAAATGCTGCTTATGCCTAAGTGCCTTGCGCCATACTACCTCATAGAGTTAGGTGCTTCGGTAGTCTATCATCTATTGTATAGTGACCGCAATCCCTTTGTTCTGATACGTGCTGGCAGGCCCGAGAAAAGAGAAAGAGTAGCCTGTTTGTCCCAGCAGTCCGAACTTCCGCAGTCTAGCATAGTGACTTTCCTGCAGTAGGCCCATCTGTATGGAGCACGTTGCCTAGCAACCTGTATCAGGAACTCCTTTGGTCTTTCGTTGCCTCTATTCAGTGGAGCTTGAAAACCGTTTTGTGTGACCGTGGTTTTGAGTCTTCAGATCTGAAGCGCGCCTCGTATGAGCCTCTCTTGAATTTGTTCTATATAAATCTTTTATTAAAATTATAATTACAAATTTAATGACTAGCATAGATATGACTGGAACATTTTACAGACTTACCATTGCAAATGTGTATAAGTGTTGTGTACATTGTATATCTGTATAAGTGATCAATTGTGTTGATGTAGTATTATTGTGTAACATTGCTCACAGTCCAAAAATGTAGCCTATCGCGATACATAGGCACTAGGCAGGCTTATGTTATGTATGCCATGTACAGCCATTATTGCAGAAATGTACAATCATTTATCGGTGTGTTATGTGTGCAGGTATAAATGCGCAGGAAGGCATCAGTGTCTGGAGAGATGCACTGTTTGCTGTCCTCTACAGCTTCACCGTTCTCACCTTCATGACTCTTTCAATCAATTTTGTCAAGTGGAAATTCATCACCAGCAAACGATAGGATGCACCGAAGCGTGACCGACTTACCTGATACGGACACGAACTGTTTTAGTGTTCATTGTTTTCAAAGTATCAGATGCAGAAATGTAAATCTACAAACTTCGGGATATAAAGCACTTGGGTTAACATTAAAAAATTCGTCAAAGTTGAATATGTAAGCCTATGATGCAGGCCTAGGCATACATAGGCCTACTCGTAACCCATTTTCTGTTTCTTTATAACCTAGGCGAATATAGTTCGATATTCAGACAAGAATTCACTGTCAACTGAATTCTTATAACACCTGAATTTTATTATGCAAAAGTCATTCAGTGTCTGTACAAACTGTTCAAACTGTGACTGTCCTAGGCCTATATCCTGTTTCCGGGTTTCTGCCCACAATACATTTCAGCATTTTTTTCAAATAAATCGTTATACTGAATGAATTGTTTAAGTTTACCTCCTGCAAAGAAACAAGATCATTATAGGCCGAGCTTAATTGTCCATAATTAATAATAGGCTATAAGAGTGCATGTAAGACTTAATGTTTTATTACGTACGGACGGTACGGTATGGCGAAGCTATAAGTATATTACCAGCTCCGCCAACTGTGTGTTGTGCTCCGCTCTCTCTCCCGGCCATGTTGCTGCGTTGTTATTGTTCATGCCTTTGTTAGTCCTTCCAGTACCAGCGCAGAGTTGATCACTGTTGCTCGAGTCTTGCTGGTCTCCCATATGGCTTAAGAGGGCGTCTTGTCCATGTCCTCCGTTCAGCTGCCCGACTTTTTGGTCGTATTCCAAAAATATCCCCCAGTCTCTGCTTACATGTATGCGCGATGTTTTACACTGGCTTCCTGACCCACAGCACATCTCTTACAGGATAGCTGCGTTAGTTTGGCTGTGTCTCGCTGATTGTGCTCCGTCCTACGTAGGCCTACCTTACTGACCTCTTTTACCTAACTTCCGAATGGAATGAAGAGTTGCGGCAACCTAGGGGAAATTGCTAATTGAAGTAAAACGTCGGGTAACACTGACTTTCAGAGCTATTCTATACTCTATAGACCTATATCCAGTGACGTATTAAGCCTAAATTAAGGCATGGGCACGCTGGGCAGTCGCCAGGGACCACGATTCTAGGGGCCCTAAATTAAACAGAAAAGCAACACTACTGCGTGCGTGACTTAGGCCTAATATATCTTCGTTTAATAGAACAAACTGACAAACCGCAGTGAGTTACATAATGGCAAGGAAAACAGATCTAATATATGTGGTATAGTTGCTGAGTTTAGGCCTACAGTTAATTGAAAAGCCTAAATTAGAGCATGTAGGCTATATGCTACCGTATTTTATAAAGAATTCTTGGTATGAAATTTCTGTCGTCTTTTGCGGGAAGTTGAAAGGGGTGAGACCTGGGGCGCATGTTGTAATGGCGCTGAGCAGTGGGTGGAAAGAGACTCCGCAAGACATGCGCGTCATTAACTGTCACCGCTCTCAACAGACGCACGTCAGCGGCGTCCGCCATCATCGTGAGTGGCTCGATGTCGGATGAGAGGAACTGCAATCGTTGCATTTTCCTCTGGAAGCGTTCAAGTTTCGAGCGATCTTCTGCAGATGTAAATCCCCACCAGGCGGGCGACGCGTAGAGGAGACGAGAGACTGTCGTGGCCCTGGCAACGGTGGACAGCGCCTCGGGAGATAGCCCATGGGCTCTCAGTACCCTAAGTGCTTGAAAGGATCCAGTGCAGGATCCCAGGACCCGTTCAACATGCGATGTTGCCCGGAGATCGCTTCGAAGTATGACGCCGAGGATCTTCATCTCGGTTACTCGCTCCATACCCTGGATCAGGGGTGGCAAGATTGATGGTTTTAATCTTCGGGAAACCAACATCTCTTTGGATTTATTCGTGTTCAGCCGGAGATTGTTAGCTGTAGCCCATTCGTTTATTGCCTCAAGTTCCTCACTGATCGTGTACCTCATCGAACGGGCGACGATAAGATATGTGTCATCTGCGAACTTTACAATCTTGTTCCGCTCGTGGATAGGGTGGAGGTCAGAGGCATTGACGATGAAATCAGATGGGCCCACTCCGGATCCCTGAATCACGCTGGCATTAATTTTCGCAAGTGCCGACAGTCGTCCAGCAATGCGAGTTGCGTGACTTTGGTCTTCCAAGAAGTCGACCAGCCAGTTGTAAATGCAGCCTGGTAGTTCGAGATTTGAGAGCTTGCGCGCTAGGACAGAGTGCCGGACGGTGTCGAACGCCTTTGCGAAATCAAGCGAAATGATGGTAACATAGTCCGATAGTCGTCCTCCGCTAGAATTGTTGTGACATGATGAAGGATGGAGATTAGCGCAGCAGTGGTGGAACCAGTGGGGCGGAAGGCATACTGGTCTGCAAGTAGGTCAAAGTAGGTCTACTTGGAGAGGATAACCCCCAATGTCTGAAGTGCATGATATTGGTTTAGGTCTTTAGAGGACGACTGCGCTGGAAATTTGATATACCACAAATTCTGCTGCGTGACAACCCGAATGCTTGCTATGTGTGATTATGGATCTGTGAAAACTTGTATATAGGCTATAGCTATGTCTGACGGTCACGATGTTAGGAGTGACTGCGCGTGTAATGTGTGGGTCCTGTGGGGCACTATAATATTATATGCTTTGGAAGAAGCTTAATTGTGCATTGGCCTACATCCTGAGACACTCGGGCGCGGAGAGTGAAAGTCAATTCACTGTCCTGCAATTCTTCCCATCCTGGGCCTATAGCTCTCTATATATACCGCCTGCCAGCCGGTCTGTCGGTCTTTCCGGTGACCTGTGGGGCTAGAAGACAGACTGCCTGCAGAGATCTGTTCGCCTGACTTCCGGTCTCTGTTCGTCTGACTTCCGGTTTAAAAAAAACCCAAAAACCGAGCCTTTAACAGCCCTGGGTGAGATAAGTGGGGTAATCGTAATCATAAAACTCTAAACTTCTACAGCACCCACCAAAGCGAAGTCGCGGGAACCAGCTTATTCACAGGCGCTTGTTTGGGGTACCCGGGTCCAAAAAGTGACCCATCGTACCTCTGTGACCCATTACTTCACTAGGCCTGTGCTGCCGCGGATGCTGCTCTTCAAGGGAAGGGAGTGCAAGCTAGATGGATGCCATTAGTAACTGCATTGTAACGCATCCTTTGAATAAGACTCTGTTTGATTAAGGGGCCGTCCATAAAGTACGTCACGCTATTTTTGACCATTTTTACCCCCTCCCCTGTCACAAACTGTCACAAAACTCGGACCCCCCCTAAAGTACGTCACACTTTCAACATAGAAATAATAATACTTCCGAAAGCAATGCAAATACATAAACAAGGCTTCGCAACAGCATTATTACTAGCGCTCCTAGCGAGAGGAATCGTGAAAACACATTCAGGAGATATGCATTTCATGCTATTTTGACATAAAACTAATTAAAATGTTTCAGAAAATTTTTGAAAATTATTTTTAAAGCTATGAAATTCTACTAAAAAATAAAAAATAAATTATAAATAAAATTAAAATAAATAAATGTGTGACGTCACACATGGCCTGACCCCCTCCCCCCTGTCACAAACTGTCACACTTTCTTAAACCCCCCCCCTCCCCTGAGCGTGACGTACTTTATGGACGGCCCCTAAGGCGCGTTATAAACTTAAATATAAGTTGTACTGTATTGTATCGTAGGCCTATGCCAACTTTAAAATCCGTTGACTCGACAAGGACAATTTAATGTTGTAGGCTGCAGTTCTAACTCTTACGGAGTTTGTTTGTTTGTTTGTAGAAAAAGACTTGCATTTGTATTTAAATAAATCTACAAAAAATCAGTTCTCAATACAATTATACAAATAAAATGTACAGGGACTTAGAGAGTGCCTTCTTCTTTCTAGTATGGGTATTGGGTAATCAAAACTCGTGAGTCGCAAACTGTGTCTATTTCCGAGTTAGAGCGAAAACGCCTGCGGCTGCGGCTGCTGCCATGCTTCTGAATGTCTTGCTCATCGGACGAGTGATCAAAATATCGTGAGCGGCAAACTCTCGTCAGTGTCCGAGAAGGAACGAGAATAGACTTCGGCCGCCATTTTTTCCTGGAATTGGCGATTTCGATACAGAATTTTGATCTGTAAATCCGCCTTTTTGTTGCTTTTTCAGTAGTCAAATGTAAGTGAAAATAATAGGTGCTTTTTCGCCACTTTAACTGCGTTATTGTAGATGGAGGAAAGTGAAACGTGTTGCCGTGTTGGGAGTGTAAGCTGCGACTTAAACGCTGTTGTTTAAATTTCTGTTTTAGAACTAAACGTTCGAATGCCGAAAACTTGTATGGCTAGTCGACCAATATGCTGAGTACTTTCGAAAATGACCTGGAAAATTGGCATTACGTAAATGACGCTGTTTTCACGTAGAAAATAGTTTTCGGGATCTGGTTGAAAGGCAATTCGAGGATTGGGGTTTCGAAATTGTTGACTAAGAACCTGAACGACAGTTTGTACAGTAGCATATTACCGAACTTATCCAGTTACTTTCAATGCTGATGCTAATAATCGTTACAAGTAGGCCTAACAGGCTAGTTGCATAAGGTGCAGAAAAGTAACGTCCCAGCCAACACAGTCACACGGGAACCAGACGGTTCCCATACGGGTTGTCATACTGAACGGGTTTCGGAGCGGGTTAGCGCCCTTACTTGCTTTCGCGCTATCGTCAGGGTAAAACCCCTGCTCATCATTAGGCCGGGTGGCTATTCCGACCGGGCCCGGGTCCCGCTCCCGGGCCCCCTCCAGTAAACCGCGGCTTAGTTCAACAGATGACATTGGGCAGACCGTGTTCCTATTCCCTTCTGATGTCAACCCGGGTAGGGAGGGTTCAGCCGAATCCAAGTATCGGGTCAATGGTGGTTGTCTTCCCCGAATCCTCTCGCTCCGCCTAAGTGGGAATTTGGACCCCTGGATCCCTGAGGCTAACCCTACTCTACCCCCATCAGGCTCCACATTTGACGAGGTGGTGCCGGAGTAAGGCGCGAGTTCCGATCTGGAACTAACCATGGGTTGGGCATGGTCAAGGTCCGGTGGCGCGGTTACTGCCTTTGAATTCAAACCCGAATCTTCCATATGGTTCAATCGTTCAGTCAAATTAATTAATAATTCTGTCTGTCTCCTTCTCTCTTCCTCGTACCATTTTTCCCTTTCTTCCTGCCTCTGATCTCTTTCGATCTGTCTCCGCATTTCTTCTTCTTGCCTCTGGTCACGTTCCGCCAACGTAGAAGTCAACACCTCTAACCTATCCCAAAGGCGATCAATTACGGGCAAGGGTATCTCGGCCCTAGGGTCCCCTCTAGGTGAAAGTAATTCCTCCTCTCCTTCTTCATCCTCCTCTTCATGTCTGGATCTAATATCGAAGGATTTCAACGACATTGTTCTTTAATAGTCTATTTCTACCAAGCAGATTATACTATTCACACGCTAACAGCTAACAAGTCAATATCTAATTAATATGCAATCAATTATTCGCAATTCCATCAACATTCACACATTCAAGAGTTAGACCAATCCTCCTTCCGGGAGTAATTACTCTAGAATCGGTGTTTTACTTCCTACTGAACTTCAAAGTTCATCTTTAACGGGCAACATTAATTTATATCTTAATTCCTTATCTAGGAGGGCCTTAGGCTACCCCCAATTTTATGCCTATCAACGTACCTTGGTTCAGAGCGTTTAGTTGGACAAGTTCCGCGATCGATACGAGTGCTTATCGTCGACTAAGCCTCGTATTTCCTCGTTCAACAATAAACAACTAAGATCTTTGTCATCGTGACCACTATCTCTCTTTTCCAGACTGCCGTGCATCTCTTTATTCTGTCGTCCTCTCCTCTGACTTCATCATTCGCTATTTGTGCAACGCTTCATTTGGCTCAGCTCGTCTTCCTGTGTTTTACGTCGAATTTGACTCCTCATACTTGCATTTCACCACCGTTTCCTTTGTCTCAGCGCCGTTTGCGCGGTCCGTCTGCGTTTCAGACTCGACGTGTCTTTCGCGTTGCAAATATCTCAGAACTGGCCAAGCTTTGCGGTTTCTCAAACATTATATTATTTCTGCCTCTCGACGCTGGCCCAGGGCGTTGTCGCAATGCAGAACTTTCCTTTGCTCCCATTGGTCGAATCTCGATCACCCGTCCGTCGCACCACTGTAGGAGCCTCCTGCTGCAGTCCCTTGGTCGTCCGACTGGTTCCTTGTGCAGCCTGGTTACCTGCTTTCCTAGCGCAGCAATGGCGCTTACCACAACTCTATGTAATTTCGTTATAACTCTAGGTCATCTAAAAATAAGGTTCTCCTAAAAACCTTACAATACGGGAACCGGACGGGATACCCGGCGGGATACCGGCGGTTTTTGTCCGCGGTTTTGAGACGGGACCCATACGGGATAGCCCGCCGGGCATCCCAGTTCATTCCCAGATGACTCAAAAGTGATTCCAGTTCTATTCCATTCTATTCCAGTATGCATTTTACAGTTCATTACACTTCAAATTACATGAATATTGTAATTGAATTACAATTACTGGACTTAAAAAGTAATTCAATTACAATTACAGAAATTGTAATTCAATTACATGTATTTCAATTACTGAATTGCAGTGATTGCTTTAGCTTAGGCTGACCAGATATTGGAAACTAAAACCGGGACACTTCAATCACAAAATAAATTTGTGATGTTGTCAATAATTAATATAATTAATACAACTTGCACAAATATCTATTTTATGCTTATTATATTGGTATAAGACTATAAGACTAAGTGAAAGGTTTTATTCAAATCATGCTTTTAAATTTAAAATTAAATTCTAAATTTCTCAAATCAGTTACTCAAATTTGGCACCTGAATGTATGCTTCTTAACAGTTTTTTGTCTGCTAACATTCTATCATAACAAATCTTGCTTTTCAATTTAAATTTAATTATTCTAAATTTATCAAATCAGTCACTCATATTTGGCACTTGAATGTATGCTTCTTAAAAGTTTTTTGTCTGCTAATATTCTGTCATAAAATTCTAAATTTTAGATTTTAAATTAAAAATTATTATTTATGAAAATGTGTTTCATCAGAATATTATCACTACGACAATATGACGTTTAGAACCGGAAGAGGTATTACCGTATTATGCATGGTAATAAATAAAAGTGAGATTAAAAATGAATTTACTCGACAGGTGCCAGTAGTAAAATCAAGGAGATGTTGATAAAGTGAGTAAGTATATCCGTTATTTGATCACATGACAAACGCACATGAAATACATCATATATAAGATCAGAAAGTCAGGTCAGTTTTTAAAAACCGGGACATATTTAGAGTTTGGCCTACCTTTCCCGGCAGCCGGGACAGCTAGCAGAAAATCGGGACTGTCCCGGGAAAACCGGGACGTCTGGTCAGCCTACTTTAGCTACATAGTACAGTAAGCTGTGCTAAATAGCTAAAGCAATCAGGTTGTTCAGTAATTGAAATACATGTAATTGAATTACAATTTCTGTAATTGTAATTGAATTACTTTTTAAGTCCAGTAATTGTAATTCAATTACAATATTCATGTAATCTGAAGTGTAAATTACGAATTACTTTGATAAAGTCGGCAACAATGCCAGCCTGCCGGGTTGAGCAGGGCCACCCCTTTAATTGACTGGATGTTTCAGTTTTAAAAAGAGAGTAAATTAAAAGTTATAGAAAAAATCTAAATCATTTGCAAATTTTAGAGTAATAATTGAAAATTAATTGGTAATTAAATTACAATCAAAATATAATTGTAACTTAATTCCTACACAATCAAGTAATTGTAATTCAAATACATGTACAAGCATGTAATTGCAATTATGATTGAATTACATACAACACTGAAAACAATAAATAATCAACAATAGCTTTAAATGACACATCAATTTAATAAAGGAAAAATAATCAGTCTGCTCTGCAATATCATTAAATTTTTTGTCAACAATGTCATCAGCAGTATTGGTCAACTTCTGATCGGTGGTGATTGACTCCGACTTGGTCTCTTTGAATTGTACCGATTTCAACAGCCGGTGACCTCCAGTGCTACGATCCCTAGCGTTACCAAACCACACAGCCAACTCGTCCACAACCAGTTTCTTCATACTGTCCTTGGTAGCAATATTTTGCTTTACAGCACCTGAATTTTCAAATATGAAACATTTAGATTAAAAATAACAAGTTACAAAGAACAATAATTTGACGTGCTCGGATTTGTATTGTAAAATGATATTATTCCAACATTTCTGTCTAATATTAAATGGCAATATTTACAGACACTGCCTGGATTGTCTAATTTACAATGTTCGAGTTCAGAAAAGTCAAAACAATCTCGACTCTCTCTTAGCCTCAAAAATGCAATATGGTTTTAAAGGTTTAGCACTAAATAAAGCACGGTTGGCAGAATATTGAATTTTTTTATTTGAGACAAGCATAAATAGTCCCCATCATTATTCACGAGTACTTGTATCTAAACAATTAAAAAGAAGAAGCAAATCAAAGCAGTTCTATCCTAACAAGAGACATTGAAAAGTCTTCATATATTGCAATTTGACAAAAAATTTATAAACATGCTGGTCTTTAACTTAAATGTCGATATTTTTCTTTATAAATATTTGCCATCAACACAAATAACTTATGTACACATCCAGGCCTGCCGAGAGGGGGGGGGGGGCAAAACCCAGGGGCCCGGCGACTTTTAGGGGCCCGGGCTGGGCCCAGCAATCAACGTATGAAAAACATTATAATCATTTATACAAAGTTTATGATTTATGCCTCTTAAAATATAATATTACGGACACTTAACTACAATAGTTGCATATCTAAATATAATTTTGTAGGGTTGTACCCGCACTATTATTATTAGTTTTTTTTTAAATTTCTCATAAAGTCAAAGGATAGTTAGGGCCCGTGACTGCTCTGCCTAGGGGCCCGGAATTTCTGACGGCAGCCCTGTACACATCATCTAACTTTATGGACACAAAGAAACAGAATTTAATACAACCTATAAACAGGAAGATAAAAACTGCATGCCCAGAAATTAACAGCGAATCATACAAGAGGCTTTAAAAACCATTTAAACAGTAAAATGACTCACCAATACTTTTATCGTTGAAGTGTCAAGCACCTTGTCCTCCACGCTCGTCAGATCCTCAGTTTCGATGGGAAATTGCACGCCCTCAGGCAGCTCCATTGCCACAAGTCCACCTGCTGCATTCAGTTGCCTTGAAATCGACAGCAGCATAGATGAATGTAGTTTCTGAGTTTGTTGCAGGTCCTCCAGACTGGCCAATATCTTTATCATCAGATCAGTCTGCTATCCAGATCGCCACCTACAAAATCAAGTCTACACAGATAACCATCATACTTCATTTATGAACAATACGGTGACCAAAACAATCTTCAAAACACATTGTAATATGCATAGGGATATTAAGCAGCACTGTGCAAGATCTAAATAAGACCCAAATGAGATATCTCCAAAAACAAATAAGTAAATTTTGTTGTCAAGCAAATCACCTCCGATTCACTTGTGACGTTGGTGATATACAAATTCCACAGTAACATGTATGTATTATCAGTAAGTGATTAGCTGTAACACAAAATTGTGTTGACACTTTTGATCACAATGCAAAACACCTTTGGCATTCTTCAGTGTTAGCACCCTAAATTGATATTTATCATTTATGAATTAATAGGCTAATTCACTCTTTATTGGTACTATGTGTCAACACACTTAACAGACTTAATATCAGCTTATCATCTGTGGCAAACAGCAGTAACAACAATTTGATAATTTACTTACACATTCACGATATGATCATACAACTACTGAATCATTGAAAACTTATAGAAACGAAGCAACACAATTATTCTTTATAACAAATCAAATGTATTGCCACTAAAGATAGCTAATTAATTCTTAATCATCAATGCATTTTAGCACAAGACATAATTATGTGTTGACTGATATCAAATAAAACTGGATGATACTTGCTGACATCAAGAAACATAACTTACTCTGTTGACTGCAAGTAATGATAATATTATTATAAATAACGAGAATAATAAAAGTTCATACTTTGGTCGATCTGTGTATCATAGCTCCTTTGAGGCATCCTCTTCATCGCTTGACAAGGAGCTGTGTACAGGCTTTTGTGTTCTGATCAGCAAACAAAACACACAGAATGACTTATCATTACGTGATCATGTATTTATGATTATGATCATGTATTTATATGATTACTTCATAATTAAAGTTATGTTCAACTAAGATTGACCTACATTTGTTACGAAATAGTGCAGCATTCCTGCACAGTTAAAATTTAGTCAGTTTTTAAAAAAATTTAAGATTATTGTATGCTGCAGTGGGGAACTCATGGCGTCACCCCATGGACCTCCTCCCATACCAGACCATACAGAATCCTTAGTAATGTTTTTAAAATTAAATGCTGTATAGATTTAAATATTTTATTAATTATTTTAAAAATTATAAGCCACAACTTTTAGCCAAGAGTAGTCTAGCAAAACAATTACTTTTTACTAGTAAATAAACGTTTTCTTTTGCATAAAACTGGCCAGAAATTAATCACGTCACCTGCAAATACAACAAAACACACAAAACTTAAATGACTGATATGCAAAAGTAAAGACTAATGATGCATAACAAATAGGGGGTTTTAAAAGAATTTGACATGGATTGGCACGGTAGCTGGCAAAATGCATTTATTGTACTATGGCCGTTATCTTAAAAAACATAAAAATTTCATATAAAGGGTCGCCCTAAACACTGACGGAAACACGTACAGGCAATGCAGGAACCAGTCGGAAGCAGGTACATATTATACCATGGATGGCGAACCTTTTTTAAAGGTGCGTGTCAAAATACAACTAAAACATTTTTAAAAATACTGTCGCGTGCCCTCGGAATTTTGCAGTCTATAATTGTTTTTCTCATGCAGGTTGTAACTTGTAACTGACAAAACGTAATTTTTAAAAATGAATGAAAAGACATTATTTCAAAGATGGTTTTAGATTGGTGTTACAATAAAGTCCTTTATACAAGAAAATGTGAATTCCTACAGTGATTTTCTATTTCTAAGTTTGAACTTTTGGGGGACGCTCCAAATTCCGTGTCCAACAAATTTGAGTGCCACATTGGGCACGCGTGCTAGAAGTTCGCCATCCCTGTGTTACACGCTAACCCTAACACGTTCAGTCCATAATCCTAACCCAATCTCCGTCGCGACTATACGTATCCTGACCACAAATTAGATGCAGCCTCTGCATAAACTGTAGATATATAGATATTGGTTCATTAGTATAATAAATAATAGCATAATCTTACTTTTCACACAAACAAATCGATATCTTACGCATTCAACTATCGCTTACAAAATGGCGGTAGAATACGAATACCGCTAGAAGGCGCTACGACTCGGGGTTACACCAGACGGTTCCCGTACGCAAACCGTTGACAAAAACCGTCAGAAAACCGTACCGGATAAACCGGATAAAACACACACGGGACCCGTGCGGTCGTGTTTGCTGGGGTGCTGTTACTAGGGTTAGTTTTGTGCAATATTCAATAAAACAGGGAGTTGATTTGGTTTGTAATAACCAAATAATTAAACAGAAGCTTGTTTGAATTTATTTTGTAAATTTCTTCCCCGATTAGATGCACAGGTGAACCCATTTTTGATGATGATCACAATATTTCCAAACATTGGTGTGTTGCTAAAAAAGTGAATGGTTCAAACCGTTACAAACAATTGCACACAAACATAGATTGCCCAGAATGATAAAAATTGACAATTTTGATGAATTTTAAGACAAGGCAGCCATGACGACGAAGAAGCTTTATGGCAAAGATCTGAAGGTATACCAGGACATCGATCTTGATGAGCTTTTGGCAAAGTTGACAGATGCAGAACTCGAGGAACTGCACACAGATCTCATAGATCCTGATGTAAGCCACTTTTATTGCATTTTAGGTAAAAACTAGCCCGCATTGTTTTGTTTATTGGAATACACGCTCATTTACTGGTACTGCAGTACAATAGTGCAGTGCTACCCAAAGTTGTGGTTCGCGGACTGGTGCCGGTCCGCAAGCCCTCAGTTGCTGGTCCGCAAAGTGAGTCAAGAAACTGGTCAAATTGTCTTGGAATTAAGGAATGAAAGCAATGGCTATTATATTTTTAAAAGTCATAAAACACTTTATTAGGCTAGCTTTTAAAGGGAATAGAGTCGTAGAATTGGCTAAACATGCATTTAAATCAATTTTAATACATTCTGAGGAATTTAGGTGATCAAAAAAAGAGAAATAATTAGTCAATTTGGCACCGGTCCGCCTGCAGTTGGAAAATTCTTGCCAGTCCATGACACTGAAAAGTTTTGGAAGCGCTGCAATAGTGCATGCCACATTTGTGCATATGAAACTGTAGTTAATGAATATGCTCTGGGTTAGTTTGGGATTAAAGTTTAAGCATATTTGAATTGTGGTCAGTCACTGTAGATGAAAGCATTCTTCATTCCCCAGAATTGTCACTACTGAACTAGTACATCTGATTTTATTTAAGTGGTTATAACAAAAATTAGAATTGTTGATGAATAAGCATTTTGGTTGGCATGCAGACTCAGTAGACCACCGAGTCTCATCTTAACCTTTAGAGGCTTTATATAAATGTGCAGCTACAATTAAAACTCCCTTTCTGTTAAAGCAGAATGATGAAATGGTTAAATGTAGTAGCATTGTTGTTGTTTAGGATTCTATGGTACCACCTTCAGACCGATGTCGTTACAAGACAGACAAACTACCTACTGGACCTTTTGAACGTAAGAAATTGTTGGAGTTTCTGGAGAGAAAAGCGAGGGAAGACAAAGACTGGGATGAACTGAAGCCTTTCAAGAAAGAAATACGAGGTCTCATTATGATATTTCAATTTCTGATATGCTTATTTAGCCCTCCGTCTTCAAACTGTTTTTGGTGTTGTGGATCTTGGCATTATGAAGAAGCAAAATGTTGACATGTATGAGAATAAATGTTTAGCAAAGTCTTGGTGATCAGTCAGTTGCCAAGGAGAATTGAAGGTCAAGGATTTGTTGCTGATTCCTATTTAAGAACCTTGAGTGTTGTCAGTGATGCGTTTTGTCTGTATGACTGCATTAAAACTGATGTTACTGTAGGTGATTAAATTAACTTAGTCACTTAGTGTATGGCTAATTTTCAAACGATTCTTATGTCAGGTAAAGTCTATAAACCTAAAGATGAAGACAAAGTTCAAATTAACGATGATGTTCAGGTCGAGACAGAATGGGACGAGGTCTTAGCAACTGCGACGGAGGCAGAATTAGTCGACCTAGCAGGTAAATTATCAATTTAACACTTTAACAATTTGAGAGTGTTATATAAGCGACTGGGAAACCAATGCAGCTCGGTGTTAAAGTGTTAATGTATGAAAACATTATGTCTTTAGATAACTTAATTTGGTTGTACGTGATGGTAAAGTAGATTCTTCTGTTATGAAAGAGTTAGTGTATTTATTTACCACAGGTACCAGTAGTTAAAAATTGTTGGTATAAATTTATGCCTTTTGTATTCACAAATTTGTTTAATGCCACTTTAAGACTTGTGTGAGATGTTGAGACATAACAGTGCAAAGCCACGATCAAACAGAATGGTTTTCAAGTGCTTACAGAAAAGAGGCTGTGAATGACCAAGGTGGTCATGCTGCAGGTTGATCACAAGATGAAACAACTTCTGTGGTTCTCTTTGAAACTTCGAGCCATAGGGACAACTGGGTCACCAGAGCAAAGATATTTGCGGCCAGGAATGAAAGACTGGAACACATAGCAGCCTGCCTTTTATGTGTACTTTTGATGAAGTTGTACTTGCAGTTTAAAAAATGAAGTCATTTTAGAGTCTGTTAGTTTTTTTAAAACCTAAGTACTCCTGGTTTCAATAATTAAGTAACAAAATATAGCAGATGAATAATAAAAATTAAGTTCTCTGGTTCATTCTATTTTGAGAAATGTGCTTTTGTAGCCATACTGGGATTTCATGGCATGTTGAATCAGGTGCAGTACCATCAGGCATTCGTGGAGTGCAAGGGACAGGACGAAAGTGCCGGTGGATTTCAAGGTTAACTTCTCTTTAATTCTTGACTTGTTTATAATATTGTCCTATCCTCCTTGGATTGCCCTGCTGAATGTATCCATTATATTGGAAAGGTATGCATTCATTAAAAGCAGTCCAAGGTAAAGCATTTTACAAATTTGTGGAAAGAACTAGGGGCCACCATTCTGTAGACATTCTTAGGTAGTAGCAATAGGTTTAGTGGGTAAATAAGCAGTCAGCGGTGCTGAGAAATTTGATTGGGTGATCCTTGGAGATCAAGTAGTGAGGTGAGGACTGGACATATTCCTTTGTATGATGAGGCTAAGAAGAGTGAAATCACTAACCATAACAATTGCTGCCTCTTGGGTTAGCTTAAGACTGCTCTTTCTTCTGTATGAAGGTTGCGTGATTGATTGTTGTTACACGCTGGTTGCTTGTTTACAAGCAGCTGATGTATGGTACGTGTGAAAGAAAGCTGTGATTTTGCTACTGGAGTTTGAGACAGAGATGTCTAATTATGAAGAGCATTTGCCAATAGCCGTGCTGTGAGAAAAGTCAGACGAGAGTGCGTATAGATGAATAAATTTGAACTTTTTTCAGATTTCTTGATTAGGTAGGTTGCAATATTCTCTGTGTAGGTTCTGTAAACTTCTGATCAGAGTCTTGTTCCTTTAACAGTCTACAATTGCAATTTGCAGTTTATTTATATGAGGAAAGTAACTCGAAGTGTTTGTAATAGCAAATTGATTTATATAACATTAAATTAGGTTCAGGAGCACAAATCCTACAAATGTATGAGCAGCCTCCATCTCCAACTGGAGCTTTTCTCTCTATCTTCTCTTCTTTTCCCCAAACGCTTGAAGACCACATTTTTTCTACTAGTTTAGGGACATTGGGCCAGGAGCACCTCTGATGAGTAGTCTCGAAGTGGTGCCTTAATTTCCCAGTTACAATAATGTTTGATTGTATATCTCCTAGTTTGTAGAGTTCAGACTTTGAAACCTGTGCAGAATTGATTGCAATAATACCCTTTTGATATAATCTATTTTAACTGAATGGTATGGAATGCTCGTCATTAGTCAAAATTATTTTCAGGTGTTGCCATGTATGCGGATTTCAAGTTGTTTGAAGACGAGCCTCCTAACACCACAGATGTAGAGGCGAGCCTTGCACAGCTGAAAGCAAATGACCCAAAGTTGAAGGAACTGAACCTCAATAATATGAAGGTAACTTCTTATTTAAGTGTTATCACCAAAGCATGATGTTGACTTCTCCTAAAGCAGAATTAAGCTTTTTTGTGTGTTGAGGTGGAGTTGTGTGTTCTAACATGTTTGGTGTTTATAACTAATGTTAACCTATGCCTGATACTGTGTCAAGTGGTTGTTTAGGCTAAACTGGAAATACTGGAAAACCAAATTGAACTTTTGGACAGGACGTCTAAAAGCGCAATTTGGTTTTCCAGTATTTTGTTCATGTTGTTTATTTAAAATTCAGTTATCTCCAATTCAACTGTCTCATTTAGCTATTGCTGAATGCAGTAATATCATAAATGAAAAATTGTGACATAGGGACATATGACTGATTTGGTGAGAGCCAGTATCATATATTTTAAAATGTATAATACTACAGCTTTAGTAGCACTGCCTTGTTTTTACATAGGCTATACAGTTATGAAGAATGACAGCATGCCTGTTGGATTTGCTCTGTTAAGCATTGGAGCATTTTTTTCATTAAACTTTCTGGAATATTGTAAGCTTTATGGTGGCAAAACATATACATATGGAAATTGGATTTTTTTATATATATATATGGCCTGCATTGCTGTTTGGTTTTAAATGTTCAGAAAAACTGTTGTGTGTGAAGAATTTTGTGATTCTTAACTTTGCTAAATAAACTGAGTGTATTTTCCTAGCAGTGTAGCAAGGCGTGACTAGATTCCATCGACATACCAAAGAGAAAAGCAAGTGCAGTTGGAAGAAATGACTGTAAGAGATATTTCTGTTGTGAAAATAGACTGGCATTCTGAAGCAAATGATCTGATCATTCTTGTATGCTTGAGAGCTGTTGTTTTGATATATTTGCTTAGAACTGTGCTGATCTGTGATGAAGTCTTAAAGTGAGAATTTGGAATGCTTGGTTGACTGACTAAGTGAAGTAATTGATTGATATTGATCGATTGAGTGGTTGATTGATCAATTGATTGGTTGATTATTGATTGATGAAGCAAGTTCTCGTATTGCTTGCTTAAACACCAGTGTTAGGTCTGAAGTTGGTGAACTTTATCAGCGGCAATTCAGGATCAGTTCTGTGTTATATTCTGTAGTGTAACTGCATGTGATGCATGGTGACGCTTGTATTTATGTGAGTTTGCAATGTGTCACATTGAGCATGCATTATGTCTTCATTACACATGAAGTTGACTACAACGCATGTTGTTAAACCTCACAAGCTAACACATCTCCTTAGGTATTTTATATGTATGGTGCACAGTAGTTGCTAAGCATGTGAAATGTGAATGACTAACCAAAACAGTGGCTAGGTTTAGAGTTCAAATAGAGACAGCATCTTACTTAGCAATTTCAAAGTTATGAAGAGATGGACATAATGAGCAACCCAGTGAAGTAGGAATGTTGTATCGTGGGATGGGAAAATAGAGTGTTGGCAATGTTGTGCGGTGAAGTCGACCAATTCAGTTTTTTTGAGTCTACGGTATGTCACAGTTGTCACAGTTGACTACAACGCATGTGCGCATGTCAGCAGCCATGTTGGCTGCTGGCATGCCGTCTCTGTCATTTTGTCAGATTACTTTGTCAGAATGCAGCATTTGTTCGATAGGTCTCGCACGTTTGGATAATTACTGCTTGCTGGGTCGGCGTGTCGGATTTTTCTTTTAACTCTGCCACGGATATACCGCGTTTCGAACGGTTTTGTTGCGAGTCACAACTTCTCCATGGCTGGAACGGTCCACCTACAGCTCGAGGGGACACAGGGTTCATCCAACTGACCTACATACGCCGTCTGACATCGTCGCTCAACTTTTGACACGGAGGTAAAATGGCGGAGCGGATCTTGGAGAGGAGCCAGTTGCCAATCGCGGAAACGACATCAACCGCTCGACGACCAACCGAAGCCTGTTCTGTGCGCGGATCTATCCGGGGTGGACCAAGAGATCTCCGGACGAAAATTTCATCACCCGACATTTTATCATCATTGCCGCAGAAACTCCGAACGGGCGTGACCTATAAACTAGCTGGGAATCTGTTGGTTGGGTGTAGCGTGTTTGCGTGAGTCTGCCACCAGTGACCCTTCTAGTGAACAATGTTATCCAACCGACAAATGGTCTGCACAAAACGACATTTAACATCATGAGACCAGCACAGACATATTTTCTTAATCTTTTTTTTTCTTTGTTTCAGAACTAGCTGTAATCAGTTGCGGTGTGTCAGCTGTTTTTTGTGTGTGTGTGCCATTAAACGAATATAATAATAATAATAATAAAAAACTTGTGCTTACAAGATCTTTTAGGAAGGAAAGTCACTGATTAAAACATAGTTGCAATCTTTCATGAATTTAATTGACAACAGTTGAGTGTTATTATCGATCTTACATGACTGCAGCTGCAGGATGCAGATCCAAATATTTGAGGAATAATATTTTGTGACTTGCACTGAAACCTCATAATAAGGTTGTATTCTATAGCTAATTTGAATTTGATATCCATTTTGTAGACTGCACTCTGTCAGAATTTGTTCCCCCAGAGGTGTATAGGAACATTGAGAAAGGCCTTTGTGTACAGATGCTTAACCCATTGGTTGATACATGTCATTAGACACTGGTGCTATATAAATTTATTGAATGAAAAATTGTACAAGTGAGTTCATAATTTCTTTGCATACAGTCAAACTTGCCTACATACAATAGTGGTTGCTGTGGTAAAGAACGAGATATATGTGTTTTGATGATTTTGCAGAAAATTCCTATTGAAACTCTGTGTGAGATCGGAGCTGCTTTGAGTACAAATACATCTTTAGAGAAGCTTTACTTGGCCAATACCCGAGCAACAGACAGAGTTGCCAGGGTCAGTAGTTGTCAGTTTCGTTTTTCTGGTAACTGAAACAGAAATGCAAATTTTATATATGGAACTGTGAGCCTTAATTAACTTTGTGTATGAATTTATGCTCCAGTTTCTTGATTGATATCCTTGGATGTTTGTGTCAACTGATGATCCAGATGCTTGTTTGATCCCAATGGCAGTTAAGAAGCTGCACCCCATTTTTAAAATTATATTGTGTTTATGTAGTAAGGGTTAATAAATTGTTATAAAATTATTCACCATAGTAAGTTACAGGTTTGAATTTTAGATGACTGACTATTTCTTCTGACGTACAAAATTCTGAGAAGTTATATTATTATTACAGTAGTTTTATATATGGAAACAGAGATAACGATTTGGAGAATGTGGACCTGCTCAAGAAAACTTGACTCAATTTTACTGTGCTGTTAATTATGTTCTTATTTTGTACCAAAGTTCAGTAATTGTATTTATGTATCCATATATATGTGCATGATAGTCTGTTAGTCAAGAAGTTGGGGGTTCAAATCCCAGCCTGGGCAGAAATTTGTTTTGAGCTTTTGGCAGCTTCTTGGTGTTGAGCGTTGAGCAGATATTCTTCGGGAGCTGATGGTCTACATGCAGTAGATACCAGGCAGTATACTGAGTATAGGCACACTGCAGAGCAGATCAACCACTATGTTCGAATTTGTTGCAAAAACAGTTGTTTATTGTTGAAGGCCATTGCTGAATCCTTGGAAACGAATAAAACCCTGAAGGCTTTGAATATTGAGAGTAACTATATCAGTGGGCTTGGAATCATTGCTATTCTGGATGCAGTCAACATCACCCAGGTTTTGACAGAGATCAAAGTTGCAAACCAGGTGGGTGGACCACACTTTTTGGCATTTCTAGAATTTGACTGTTCATTTATAAATTAAACTGTTTTCTCTTGCCTTTATATTTATATCAGGGTTGATGGTTTAACTATTTTATCATTCCTCAGTATTATACTAGTACTGACTTAAGAGTGATACTCTGGCCTTTTGCCATGAAGTTTGGAGTCTGGTGCTAGATAGATCTTGTCTCCAGGTAGCAGGTTTGGTTTGTGATCTAATGGTTATGATTCAAGCCTGCTGAGCAGAGTGCATGTAACAGCTCTAGGCAGTAGAATGAATATCTTTCTGGTGTAA
Organism: Aporrectodea caliginosa; assembly: GCA_020284085.1. Lineage (NCBI taxonomy): Eukaryota > Metazoa > Annelida > Clitellata > Crassiclitellata > Lumbricidae > Aporrectodea > Aporrectodea caliginosa. Next base: position 1,742,133 of record JACEVL010000078.1, read on the forward strand.
GTTGGTACAGAATGAATTTGTGACCTTGTCAGATTTGCTTGTAATCATTGAGCTGCTGGGTTAACATTGTCACTTTGGTCCTTGCAACTGTAGATAGCAATTACTGCTACTAGCAAAATTTTCTCAGGTGCTATGAGCTGTTTCACCTCAAATTTAACAGTTTCAAAGTTTGTTTTCTTATTCTGATCAGAGACCGCAAGTACTGGGAGTAAGGAATGAGATGACTATTGCCAAGTGTCTTCGTGATAACAAAAGCATTGTACGATTTGGAATCTGCATGGAGATGCGTTGTCCACGTATCCTTGTCACTGAATATTTGCAGAGGAACCACGATAATGGTGAGTGTTTTCATTCTTACTTGCTTGGTTCATGGCTTCTGCTTTGACAACTGTCAGCCAATTTTCTTAATTAACCAGTTTTGTGAAAGTTTTCAATTATTTGGACCAAATTAGTTATGTCATATTCGGCTTATCTCAAGAAGCACCCTTTGTTCTTGTGGTTCTCTGCCTCTTAGGCAGGTTCAAATGTCCGACGTCGCCACTCCTCTCGTTGTTGGGCCTCTTCTTTCAGCTTTCTGTAACCATCTGTCATCATCCAATCCAGCTTCATCTGTCTTGGTCTTCCTCTTGTTCTCCTCCCCTCCATTTTTCCTTCAATGACCGTTCTTAGTAGTGAGTCTCCTCTCAGTGTGTGTCCGATCCATTTCCTTTGTCTCTTGTATTGTGCATATCAGGGGTCTTCTCCAATTCTTCCCATCACTTCTTCATTTGTTATACGTTCTGTCCAGCTGATTTAGATCTGTTTTATTGCCATGTTGCAGCACCCTTGTCAGGTTCTTACAAGGCAATCCATAAATGTATATAGCTACATGCAATGTCGTACGTGCATGCTTTCTTACACACGTTTGTAGTTGCAATCACAAATTTGTATATATAACTTTTCAGGAGGAACCCTTCAGAGGCACTCAGTACATACAAGCATGCATACGTAACCTTATTTCATGTCACTTATTTAGATGCATTTCACAGTTCCTACTTTGTTCAGAATTGTGAGAAGAGTTTAAATGACCCCTCATTTATGCCTGGCTCATTCAGTAGTAATCATAAAGAGCTGTGGTAGTTGGAATCTTGGCTGTTTAAGCTGAAATGCAAAAATTGTCTCATGCAATCCAGCAACTAGATGACATTTCTTTATGTGTGCATGGCTTGACACTAAAAGTGTCTAATTTAAATACACACCAGGTTTCAAAATGCAGTGCAGGGGTCAAATGTATGCATTGGCAATATGTAGCCATGCTTGTATGTCATGGATGTGAGAAGTGTTTCAGTGTTAACCCAGTTAGGTACATTGGTTAGAGCATTTAGACTGCGTCTCATGTGCCTTTGTGTTAGAGGGCATGCGGATCGCGGTTTGCTTCCCGATGCTGGCTTATTTCAGAGATTTAAATCTTGGGCTAGCACGGTCCGTGCACGGGACCTTAAATGGCATGGTGCATATTCAGAAGGGCAAGCGGTGGTGAAGGATCTCACTCGATCAATTCATTGAGAAGTGAGCAGGGTCGAGGCCATAATTATATATGGTTGCAGCAGGATTGCTATAGAAAAACATGTTCATTTACATTTCAGTGAGAAGAGAGAGGGTTGGAAAAGAGATTGTGCTGCCACCTGTTGAAGAAACTCCTTACTATTTGAAGAAGAAGCCTGAGCCAGGAGCAGAAGAAGACAAGAAGGCAGAGCCTGTCAAAAAGGGTGAAGCAGCCAAGAAAACAGAAGCTGCCAAGAAAACGCCAGAGCCACCAAAGAAAACTGAGCCAGCAGCAAAGGTGCCTCCACCAGGTGCCAAGAAGGCTCCAGAGCCACCAAAGAAAACTCCTGAACCAGCAAGAAAGGTACCTCCACCAGCTGCCAAGAAGACTCCAGAGCCACCAAAGAAAACCCTTGAACCGGCTAAGAAAACTCCAGAGCCACCCAAGAAAACTCCTGAACCAGTCAAGAAGACTCCGGAACCTCCAAAGAAAACCCCCGAGCCACCCAAGAAAACTCCAGAACCACCCAAGAAAACTCCAGAGCCACCCAAGAAAACTCCAGAGCCTGCAAAGAAGCCACCTCCACCAGAGTCATCATCGGAGGAGGAATCAAGTGAAGAGGAATCAGATAGCGATGAGGAGTAAGAAGCTGGAAGTCAGGGAAGGAGTGAAGGCTTCTGTGTGAAATGTTTGTCAGTATTAGTAAAACATTTTTGTGGGTTTTCATTCTGTTTTCTGAATCCTTGTGCCTTTGCTTTGTCAGTTTTGGTGGCTGACGAGTATGTCCCACTGAGCACTAGTAACTCCATTAAGGGGTGAGGCGTGACCTGTCACAAATTCCATACAGATTTCGCTGTTTGATTAATGGCTTCTGTGATTGTGCAGGAGTGTGAATGTTTCACGTTGTCCAGTGAGCTAGAAATTTCTTTCGTTTGAGTGGCCAACATGGAAGTAATTGGTAAGATTATGCAGGTCTGCTTCTGTTCTTTTATTTTATTCTCAGTGAAAACAAATAGCTGCTAAAGTTTTCTTTTAGTATTTAATAGCAGATAATGCTTCAGAAAGATGACATATGGAGAATGTTAATAGATTTGGTGTTGTGGTATAAATAGTTTAAACAACTCTTCATCTCGCAATAGACTGTTTTAACTCTGTCTATTTAATTTATGCATTATTTTGTGTTTCATAATTGTTTATTCAAAATATAGTTTTAATTTTTCTCCACGATCTCAAGACTTAGCTTTAAATTAATGAAAACCACAATTCCAGGTTAAATGAAGACTTTGAACTGGAGTTGTTTCTGACATGGTTTTTATAAAGAGATTAGACAGCTATATTGCAGCATGTTTGAGAATGTTCCTGGAAGCCATTATATAATTCTCAGATGCATAAACATGAATCCAGTCTACGCAATGAGCCCAATCCATCCATTAAGCGAATGCACAAGGTCTGGTGATATGGTTATAGTTTATAACTTAAGCAGTGTTGAACATAGAGCATGTGACCATGCAAAAGCAAATCCTGTTACAAAATAAATGTGAGATTAAATGGCTCATATGTGAATGGTGTGATACGTATATGAATACATTTGCAAAAGATGCAGAATACAAACAAAAGTCATCATTGTACAAATAAATAAAGTAAACAATGTATGATAAAATTATAAGGACTGCTAATCAAAATAATCGTTTTGCAATGCAGGACAATTGCTTTTCATCAAATGTCAGCATCTGAATGGTTGAGGCTTCTCTATCTGACCTTAATCATGAATTGTTATGGCCAAACTATCATGAAAGGAAGTTGTGAATGATCATCATTTGTTGTAGATGTTTCTCTTACATTATTTTGACCATCTGCATGAATAAGGTTTCCTCTGGCGTTTGTTGCATTCTGTATACCTGGTACAGTTATTTGAATATAGTATGTTGTCATGAAATTTAACAAAGATACCTACCATTGATCTGATCAGCCATGTGTATAGACTGTTTCTGAAGTGTGAAGGGGACGTCCGCAAAAAATGACCCACTTAATTGGTAGTGATGTAACAAATCAAGTCAGTCGATGGATTTCTCTCTTGGGGTTTAGTTTTTACAAGTAGAGCAAGCTCGTCAGAATACGTTTCTTAGGCCATTTTAGGCGGACGTCCGTCCGCACTGGTCATAACCCCCTCCCCTTGTCCGCATTTAGATGGCCTCCCCTCCCCCTCATTGCGGACGTCCTTTATGGATGCTCCTGAAGGGCATGGTAGACAAATGTAAACATTAGTCAAAGAGTAATTCTACATACATTGCAAGTCTTTTTTAAATACATATGCCATCATTTAAATCTGGTCCATAATCTATTTAATTCAATAATTTGACAATGTTCACTAACTCGAAAAAAAAACAATAGACTTGTTTACACGATGGCACTTTGGAAGCCCGTTACATATGCCATTGTGGAAGTATTGAATACTTCGCTTCTGGAGAATACATTACAACAGCAGAAAATATTAAAACCTTGGAAGAAAAGTGGTGCACAAAATTCTTTCCTAAAATATTTAAACCTCAGAAGAAAAATGGTGCACAAAATTGTTTCCTATTTCAAAGTGTTTGGTGTGTCATTTCATACATACTGGAAATGACAAAAATATTGAAAACTCTTTAAAATTTAATTCCAAAAACTAAATTAGAATCAGTTTTGACAGAAGTGAGCACTGAGCAGGAAGTGGAGTAGCCTGGCTTAAACGACATGGTTTATATAACAGACCTAAAAGCTGGGGCATCACCAAAATGTTAGAATCTACACAAATTCTTATCTGTTGATCTGGAACTCTGCAACAATTCTGTAATGCTTTCTGAACAGTGAACTGGACTAGAAATTTATCCTTATTAGTTTCTTAAAGATCTGTTCATACAAGCTTTCTTTTCTTTATTCTACTGCTGTTCATGTTGTATGTCTACTGGTACTTCGATTAATAAAACAAAAAATCTGATCAATCCATATGCATAGGGGTGAACCAGAACCATATTGCAGTTGTATCACAGCCAGCAACAGCAAACCAACTGAGCAAGCTTTATGGCTTACTTTCACAAGGCACTTCAAGAGTCGTTAAATAGCACTATAATTGATACATGCATTGATACATCTTAATACAATTGATAGATTGAAACCCCAGATTCTAAAGCGAACATTTAAAGAGCCGGATTTGACGCTGCCAGACAATTGTAGCTCTTGTTAAATTACAGTCACGGCATTTTTACACACTTAATATCAACAAGAAAAGCACAGAGTAGTAATTTTGTAACTTCGGTAAAGTCTATAAGCATCTTTGTAATGTCAAATTAGCTTCAAGGCCAAAATGAAAATCTCTCGATGCTATGATCACAGTTCAATACTATTCGAAATTCACAGATCTGTCTACTTTAAATCAGAACGTTAACTGCTATAGCACAAGATCAAGTGATCCTCCAAACTCTAAGAGATGGCCATCTTTCGAGAAGCTCTCAGGAGGCTTGAACAGGTGCCCATCTTTAGAAGCTCTTTAAAGGTGCCCATTTAAATTTTAAACAGTAGTTTGGCAAGGCATTGATTCATTGCAAAGCCTCTGTCAACATTGGCCCTGAAGCATCTTCTGACTTAAGTGCACACTGAAGTGACTGATTCTGACTACAGTGTACAGCAAACAAACTGGAAGACATTGTCTTTATGGATTACATTGTTTAACAACACATTCACAATACACACTGGGATTCTGAAACAAAATACACAGATGATGAAGACCATGAGTTCATTAACCTAGCCCCAAGAGGTAGCCATGGGTATGAAATGTGTTAAACACTTAAAAGCAGGTGACACACAGAGGTCAATGACTCATAATGTGTGCTAATATTTCTTATCGTTATCCTTTGACTCTGGTTATGATTACATTATTTCTCAACAGAACATTAGGTTTGTGAACGTGCCATAATTTGCTAACCGTTGTAAGTTTGTAACTATAACAAAGCCAATAATTAAATGTCAAAGGCACAGAACATTTCCTGCAATTTACGAATACGGAAGCAAAACAAAAATTACCTGTAACCAACAACAAGTTCAAACCCAAGATCTTTCCAACGCTTTTGTATGTGACCCAAACTATGACATCACGTTTTTTGCAAGGCAACTGTTTTATATACAGAATCATTGAGATGCAAGTATCCAATACCAGTCTATTAATACAGGATCATGATGAAGCGTCTCCTTAAACTTCATTTTATTAAGCAGAGTCACAAGTGATCAATTAGGAGGCACCTTTAATATTGGCCTCCAAATGAACTTTTAGGTCACAGCAAGGGTTTTGGAACCATATCCCTACAGAGAAAATAAGTCTGTGTTATTTGTAGAGCATGAAAGTCTTAAACATGCACCATTGCAAATACAAAAAAACTTCATTACAATTCACATTTAATTTGAGGCACTGTGGTTCCAAATTCAACAGCTTGACCATCAAACACAGAACAAATTCCCTACAGAATAACCATAAAAGCACCAGGTGACTTTACGCCTACACAATTTTTAAATTTGCCTATTTTTGTGCAACTTCTTAGTTCAATCATTCCTAATTCAGTTTTTTTTACCTAGTGTTAGCTTAAGTTTGCTTATTTCGTTACCTGAACCTCACCATTATAATATCAACAACATGCAACACCTGAAACTACCTGTACCATTTTTGTCACATAAACCCATGCAACAAAAACGGAGCAGTATGAATGCAAAAATCAGAAGCAGTGGACCAATAAACTTTGAAATAATATACTGTCATCTCTAAGAATTCTTTTCTGAACCTGTTGAACCTGTAGGATTAATCATTTGAATAGTGAAACCTGCTTTTAGTACATCACCCAATAATAACCAATTTTACATCCATGGTAACAAAAATGCTCTGAAAAGGTTGCATTTCAAGAGAACCAGCGTGCATATGGCTCAATAAACAGGCAGCGAAAAATATTCAGGAGTGTGGACATGTTTCGATAAAACTGTTGTGCAGCTGAAGTTAGGTCAAAGTATAACGCATCTCCATCCTCCAGGTTTGTTCTTTGGCTTTGTGACTTCGACGTTATCGCCGCGGGATCTATTTCCTCCAGCTCCGTTTCCATCCTATAACCAGAAGTAGTGCTTGCAGAAAATTTTGCAGATTAAAATGCATTAAGAGATTAAATTATAAGGAGAAGCAAATGAGCAAAAATAACTTAAAACCAAAAACCACTATGAAATATAAGAAGAAATAAATAAGAACAAGTAAATACTGAAAAATAATGAACAGAAGAAAATAATAAAAGAATAAAAAGTATTAAATTTAGTCTGTAAGAAATAAAGGAAATTGAAACAGCAAAAACCAATTTAAAGCATTATGGAACTTATCACAATGCTTTACAAGATATCTAATAACAAACGCTTAGTCTAAGCCAAAATTTTACGGCACGGGTTTCTGAACTTGCTGCAGTTCGAGTTTTTGGATGAATTTATATTATTTGACCATCTTTCAGGTGCACAAAACTGCTGTGCGGCCTTGTAGGCCTACCTGGGAAGGAATGTCTCTAATAGCAAGTGCCCAAACCAATAAGCATATAACATTTAAACAAATCTGTAGCCTCTTTCCCTCATGTATTGTGGTGTGGAGCATATAAATCTTGACTCGAAGAAATACAAGCTGTATGAGCACTATTCTGAATAACAGCACATAAAATGTAGTGGTTATACAAGTCTTTGGAACAGAGCTTTCAATAAACAAACCATTTTCTTGTCCATCTTGCACTTTATATCACGCGCTAACGTGATGAACGACTCTTCGACATTGATGCTAGCCTTAGCACTCGTCTCGAGAAACTTCACATTGTATTCTAGTGCCAACTGTCAACACAAAATCACAAAGACACACAAGTTCACATTGTGCCACTAGAGGCAAATGGTGGCCAGCTATGGGCCCCAAGAGTTAAGCTATCACAGAACTGTTATGTTTAATGGTTTTGAATGGTCAGGTCAGGAACTACTGATGCATTTCCCTGAAGTGCCCTATAAATTTTTTAATGCATTATAAATCTTGATCGGGTGCTGGGACTTTCAATTTTCTTATTCTCCGTCGTGAAGAGAGATTTTTGAATTGTTGAATAATCCAAAAGTGCCCAAGAGTCTGTCAACCCCGTACTACTTTTGCCTTACACTGCTGGGTGTACATTTCTGGGCATAAACTACGAAAAGTAATAGGTAAGGCAGATTGTACATTAGAGAAATCATGTGTGATTTCTATTGGAAGGCTGAGAGAGCCAAGCCCTGATTGTCTCCTCAAATATCTCTATTTAAAACTGATTTTTGCCAAGAGGGGTAAACTATGCTCACAGTAGCTGATGCTTGTTTTAATAAAAGGAGAGTAAATTTTTACTTCACAACAACTCGCTAAATATTACAAAAACATCTGAACCCCAATCATGAAACCTTGCCTTACATAGCCACTCTAAATGATAACACTGAAAAGCTATAGAACTGTGCAGTTACATTACAAATACAAGAAACTAAGAGTACTTTGAGTGGTAGACAGCACTACAAAAATGTCCTGTTCCATACATTTTAGTGAGGTAGAGCAGCATACTTAAAAAGAAATTGGTTAACACTTTAATGACGAGAGTGTACTAAAATCAACTGCGACACCAATGCAGCTCATTCGTATTCACATTTACATACAAACATAAACACATACATTAGGGTGGTTCTTAAAAATAAAAGTGTGAAACTAATGTTCGCCAAGGTTCCATTTGGTTCCATTCCATCCAGAAACATCACACAAAAAGTTGTATGAAAATTTTTTAATATTTAGGACTGCCACAACACCATCAAAGTTTCACCCTTTATCAAATATAGGAGCACTCGAACAGTAAGCATAATAGTTGTAATCAAAAATGAAAAGTGAACACTTAAACCAGGAATAAATTCAACTGCCTGTAGTAGGTCCAGATTACAGCACAATTACATTTATTGCATGCCTGGTTACTAGTGATTACATTAATTAGTGATTAAAATTATTTATTAGAGTTATTATTATTATTGAGGAAACGGTAAAAAGTTAATAACTTCTACAAATATGGGCATATTCTGAAAATTAACACATCATTTTATTCAGTTTTAAGAGCTCTTTCTAGCGGTATATTGAATGGCAGTTAAGTAGTTTTCAATTAGAATATTTTACAAGAAAACCCCAAATAAGCTCGAAAAACGCTTTGTCTCGTAACTTTGGCCCTCTGGTGGGGGCGCAAGACATTAATATTTTTTTAAATTTTGAACAGTGTTTGATCCATGCCATTAGGCAACTTTTGGTTGCTATTACTTTTCGAATTTCTAATTTTCGCTTATTTTCCACTACACCCTTTTGTGTATGCTAGTTCGAATATATTTGTAGTTATCTACAGTCTCACTACAGTCTCAGGAACTCACGGATCAAATACCACTAAAATGCCAATAAAAATTAATAATAAACAATCAAAGAGAACATAAACATTTTATAAATTATTTTTAAGTTGTGCTTAATCATCCAGCTTTTCTGTTGAAAACTAAACATAGGTCCAAAAATGCGAATCAAATACTTATACTCGACATGATGAAAATTATCTGTAAATTAAAGTCAAAATTTAAAAGACGTTGTGGCAGTCCTAGATATTGTTCAATCCTGCTAATTTTTGGGCTACATAACTTCCAAACCAATTGGCACGGAATGCCGGGTTGGCGAAAGTAAACAACTGAAGTTGAAAATTTTCCATTAGAGATGCAACCACCCTAACATACATGCATACATCCTCATTCATATTTACATTTACTTACAAATACATACATCCTCATTCATATTTACATTAATACATAGTCCTCATTCATATTTACATAAATACATAAAAATACAAATACATCCACGCATACATACATAAGCTGAACTCATTTCAGTTCCTGACCTCAGCACCTCGTTCTTTGGAGACCTTGCGGCGGTCGTTCATGTCGCATTTGTTACCAATTATCATCTTCTCGACATCTGAAGAGGCATGCTGCAGACAAACAGAATAAAACAGTCAGTATAAAGAAACAGCAATATGTGTGTATGCGTGTGTGTGCATGTGTGTATCATGTCAAAGATATCAACAAGGCATGGTAGCCATCATTATAGCGCATCTGAGCACCATACAACCCTCAAAGCATCTCTCAAAAGCACTACTTATACAACTACTTAACTTATCTAAACACATGCAACTTAATACAGAACCAAGGACTTCCAATAGCAACCCTAACAAAATGCAGTAGCTGTCTTGAAATGATTGATAAGAATGCTTTAAAGTTAAAAACACAGTCTGTGATCTAAATCCAGTTCAGAAGTCCCCATCAGTTTGTAAGCAGTCATGCAGACAAAATGGTGGGCAAACGACGTGCGACAGATGGCTTTTAATGCAGAGAGCGTGCAGGTTTAACTCTCACCCACAATGGCATGGTTTAGTTGGCTTACTCATCAATGTCTTAAATCTTAGCAAATCAACTGGATGACGTGCTATAAAAATGAATCATTTCCATCCACACTAAGGTCATCCCATAACACTGAAACTTAAATTAACCTGCATCACTCATTAAATAATAATAATAATAATAATCTTCGTTTAATTTTTAAAACTCACAAGTATGCAGGATGATCACAAGTTATTACAGGAGTCGAATTTAACTGTTTGGCAGCCACGCAAGGTGCCCATCACGTCCTACTGCTCATTTTTTTCAACACCACCTAGCGAATGAAAAGGATGAGTCGACCTAAGGGAGGGTACCGCAAAGCGATCCCAGGTTCGTTGCCTCTACGTGCCAGAGTGTCCTACCATTACCCTAAACCCCTCCCCTGTTCAAGGAACTGTTTAATTCATTATATGGCTGCATTTGACATGCTTTTAATAGACCTCTTGAAGCAGAGAGCTGCACAAATGCACTTGTACATTATCTAACCTAACGACCTCTTTAGCACCATTACCATACCATGCAAGACTTCACATGATGGTTGCTTCCAATGAAGTCCTACTAAAAACCATAATCCGAAGGTGAAACTCGGTCAAAATTCCATAGGCAGGGAAACCAGAAATCAGGCTATGGTAGCTAATCTGATGCAGACAAACAGATAGATCTTTAAGTTTAGACCTAAATAACATGCAACAACTGAAATTACACCCTGCACTGGCTTCCCATCAAGAATAGAATCAAGCTTAAGATACTTCTCCTATGGTGTGCCTCAGTGGTTGACATTGCACCGGCATATATCAGGGAGCTGTGTGTTCCAGTCTCACGTCAACCACGTTAGCGAATGTTGCTCTGCTGCAAGTGGAGATCAGCAGGTGCTACACTTCTTCACATCAACCACAGTCCACCCATCGTCACATGTATCAATGGACCTTCCTCTTCGCTGGTGCATTTAACTCTTCAGCAAACATCTTCAAATTATCTTAAAACATACTTGTTTTGATCATTAGATAATCATGTGTTCATCGTCTCTGTGACGTATTTAAATGTGCTATATAAAGTGTCTTGATGCATACATACATACATACATTCTAAAAACTTCAGAGATGCAATCAACATCAGAAAACTTAATCTGAATGGTAAAAATCAAATGTTATCACCTCCTCGATGTTTCGAATCCAATTTCTGATGTTGTCGAATGACTTCTCGTTCGTAATGTCATAAACCAAAATAATTCCCTGAATAAAAATGGAGAGCACAAAAAGTCAAGTTGTGCTTAAATGTAAAAGAAATTCTAACAGTTGTATCAAAGGAAGAATGGACGGCAAGAAAACAAAAGGAAGACCCCGACAGATGTCAATGGACTGGATATTGATAATAATAATAATAATAATTACAACAATTTATATGGCACCGTAACTAGGCCAAGCCGTTACAAGGGCACCTTACAAAACAGCCAACAACAGCCAATTGAATTGATACAGCAAGCTGATGGAGCAGGAGTGGTACCATTGGATAGATGATTGCCCGAGGGCAGAGGACCTGATAAGAAACACAATAGGAGTGGCATTCAGATGTTTCTAAAATATGCTTAAAGTGATATACATGAATTGATATATGATAAAAGACAAATCAGTCCTTTGAACTGTTTTCTGCCAGTGGCAACATAAATAAGCCTACATCAATGCTTGTCATGTGAATGTATAAACCTACTTAGAACTGAAAATCAGCTGTGGGCATATGAAGCATTAGCAACTTAATATTCTTTTTACCACAGCAGGGCAGGTGGCCAGTCCTCTCCCACGCAGTCTGATCCTCCAGCGTACATTCAAAGTGTACTATATATTTCAGCTGTGTTCACAAGGGGTGTGCAACAATGATTAGTGTGCTTGACTCTCAACTTATGTGTTGAGGATTCAAATCTTTTCCAGGATAAAAGATATTTTGAGATTTCTGTTCCAGTTCCATCCCTAGTGAAGTCAGTGAACTCAGTCATAAAATGAGTACTGGTATAATGTGAAGATTAGAAGGCAAGGGTGAGGACATTCCACCTGCCATTGTAAGTAAAAAAGTAAGTAAGTATGTGCTTTATTGAATTGCCTGCAAATGCACTGCGGGAAAATTGACCTAAGAGTATTCAATCACAAAAATCATAATATGCAATTACAGAACTGTGATAGAGTACGGATTAAGAAGAAAGATCAGCAGTAAAGTCAATTTAACAATATTCGTGTAAAAAACCACATCAGGTTAATGCGCTGAGGTTAAGAGTGAAGTTGTTAGCACTTGATAGTAATTGCTTAAGGGACTGCTCTGCTTCCTATTCTTCAGATGAGTCATAGTGAAGTCGATATTTTCAATTATCTTTCAGCCTTGGCGTGGATTTGAACCCTCGACCTTGACAATTCAACATTCCAGCATTACTATGGTATATACAGGATTCATACAGCACCCTAAACAATCAAGAAAACCAGTTTCTGGAGAGCAACTTTTATTTTAAACTTTGTCAAGTGATGAAATTTAGAGCTACGAAATAAATTTTCAATTTACCATGGCACCTCTGTAATAAGCCGTTGTAATTGTTCGAAACCTTTCTTGGCCGGCAGTATCCCTATTTCCAGAAAAATTACAAACCTGTTCATGATAGTATTTAAATAGCACACTTCAAATATTACACACAAATAGCTAACACTCTCTGAATGATAAAAACATCCAATAAACCACAAATCAATGTTCATGTATGTGCTTGGCAATGCAGTGTAGCAAAACCAGTTCCATAGAGAATTTTACGTTATATGGGTAAGTGCACACACATGCTTTGCTTATGTACCAGAGTACAGACTCTAAACCACATTAAAATGCAAATTAGCGACCTACAACCTATGTATCTAAACACACATATATACGTATATATATATATACACATATAATTATATACAATATAAAAATACTTCGTATGCATATAAACAAATGAACAACAACATTAATTATGCATGTACGTAGATACTACGGCAAATCTATACCTCAGCACATAAATGCAGATATATACACATCAGGCGTCTCTCTCTGCAGTGCAATATGTCGCCACATGTAGGCAAATAAAGTCCTCGAGTACTCTAGCATAACATCTTCTTCAGAACACTTGGTTTCGTGGCTTCTTCAGCGTTTAACAGAACGGCTAACATGCCGGGAGAAGTGGTCATTCTGGCCTAGTACAATGTAAATATTCAGCATGCAGCCAACATTACCCAGATGTGTTTGAATATCAACAGCAAAGAAAGTGATTCATGCAATGAATGTATATGTTTTCCTCCCACTTCATTTGGACATTTTCTCTGCCTATTGGGGGTGTTTTGCCAACAACAACTTGCTACTGAGCAGGAGCTAATCTACTCTTAATCCAATAACAAACTTGGTTTGAATGCAGATTAAATCTATAAATCCAATTAGCCTGTCCATAGTTCACACGCAATGCACAACAGACCCTTGTACAGTCGGGAAATGTTGCACCAGAATGGAGAATTTCCCAAAGCAGGAGAAGTTCAATAGCAATTTCAGAGTTGACTTGAAATAGTCAAGACAGCTTGGACATGACTGTGAAAATTCAATGTCACAATGAATTATGGAAAATATCACATACACACATATAGACATATACAGACACATGCAAACCAACACATAATACATAAACAATGCACATACTAGTTACAATGCTTTCTTTAGTTAAAATATTATATTAAACATTCACTGAAGGTTTTTGTTGCTACCCATGCTGTTTGTTAATAGGCAATACTGATTAAGCAGGACTATGATCCATTCTGACTCTTTCGTCAATAACTTGTTTACTTTTCGTTAAACTTCTATCCTGGTCATGCTTTGTGATCAGTAAACAAAGATGTTTAATACATGTTCTATATGAACATTCATTAAACTAATGAGAAGGCCTGAGGCCGGCAGACTGGTTGGCCTGTTGGGGAGTGTTGCCCTTAATAGCTGCAAACTGTCCCATTATCTGTTATTAAGTTGCAGCTGTGTCAACTTGAATATTTCCAATGAACAACTATTGATTGATTGATGAATAAACAGAATTACAGAAATCCCAACCAAACAATGCCCTCAACATAGATCTAGCATCATCTACACAACTAAGCAGTGCCTTCAGTAGACCAAAAAAGTCCTATATAAATGTTTAGATACAAACTACATCACTGACACAATGCACATTCCAAGAAAAACTTCTGATTTAAACATCACAGTGCCTTCATTCATATTAAAACAAATCATACGGTAAACAGCACAGACAGACATACATAGCGGTACAGATACACACAAAAAAACAGATACACATAATGCACATAATTATTTTAAGCCACAAACATGCACACATACTCATACAGACATATACAAACAGACAAACACAAGTGTGAGCTGACAATCACATGTTCAAACACAAACAGCCACAAACATCAACACACAAAACCATACACAAATACAAAACGAAACACAGAAACAGTTGTTCTGTAGGTTCACAAAGGTCATCCAGGAGAAAATGACAGAAAATCAATGTCAGAAATGGAATTAAGTTCAATGGCTGAACAGCTGCCTCTTCTAAGACGTGCATTGCTCATCAGTTTCCTTAACATGTGAAGAGAGAAGAGCAATCCCTTAAGACAGCCAAGGGTATGAAGCATTAGTGACTTCATTTTCTTAGCCTCGGCATATGAGGGTGGATAACCAGTCCTCTTCCCATCGCCGTCTCACCTTCCCACCAACAATGTACCATGGTCAGTGTATCGGCGACAGACTCATTATAGCTGAGTTGGCTACGGGGTGCAAATGATACGAGCAGAAAGCTCAAACCAAATTTCTACCCTGGCAGCAATTTGAACCCCAACCTCTCGATTGATAGTCTAGCCATGGACCTGGGTATAAGCACTCTTATACTGGGGTCCATGGTCTAGTACGCTAGCCATTACACTAGCAAGCAACAAGACACTGGCCCAATTCCAAAACCCACAAACCAACTGGCTCAACACATTTATCAACCAACTCAAAACAGTTCTTCTCTCAGTCAGGAATATACATAGTGCCAGGTCATCATATCAAACAACGGAAAGAATCAATACTAAACCTATTTCAGCCCGAGCAGTTTGTTCTGCAACAGGCAATGTATAAGGTAGTGACAAAGCTGATTAGTGTCACCCTCCTCTTTTATCCAGGCTTGGCACTGGCACCGGCGCACCACCCAAGTATAGCAGTGGCAGAGTAGCATGGATACACTGACCATTGATACAATACATGTTACCTTTTGATGATGCTTTACAAATGGCAAATAAGTAAAATAATTCTGTAATGAATAATTCGAATATTTATAAACACCATGTATGCCGATCAGCTGAACAAGGAATCAGAGTCAAATTGATAACTGATAATCGCAGGCAAATGACAATTGATAATCGAAACTCGATATATATGTAGCTTTTGCCATGTAGATTGTTTCAAAGATCCTTCGACTCTGGGACCAAATTGTTTAGGTGTCTGATGAAGGCAAATCACAATTGCGGGAGGAGGAATTGGGACTCTGCGTTTAAAATTTAATGGCCTTACTAGTGACAGGACAGGTCAAGACCAGGAAAACCCAGCTGCCATTTCATTTTACATATTGGGTATACATCAAGTTTTTAACAATGCCTAAAACCAGGAAACACCCAAAAAGGCTAGGCTGCCCAATGCCCAGTGTATACAGAAATGTAAACAACTGTTACCATTACCTTTTGACCTTTAAACTGATATTTGTTATACGACCAGTCATTTATGTTTTTATAAAACAAGCTATACATTTGTGTAGTAATAATAATGACCTACACCAGTGCTACTCAAATTTTCGTCTGTGGCACGGTACCAGTCTCTGAGTGATTGTTTACTGGGCCGTGGAATGATAAGCTGAATAACAATTATGGTCATATTCAAATGAAATTCTAAATTGTTGAATACAGTGTATAACATAGGATATGAGAACATGACACAGTTTCATACAGAATAAACAGTTTTAAAATGCTACAGTCACAAAAGTATGGTTAGTAATATAACAAACAGTAATAATAAACTTTAATATAACATCTATGTAAGCTGATGTTGAAAAGCACCGGTCCGTGGTAAGGCTGGTAAAGCAATTACAGGTCTGCAGCATAAGAAAGTTTGAGAAGCCTTGACCAGTTGACCTACATAATAATAGCCATAACAGTATTATTATCCATGGTCTGCTTAGTACATTTAGGTAACATATATATATATAACAGTGCTTGTTCCATCTCACGAATAATATGTAGCCTAACAAATATTGAAGCTAATGGGGAACAACCAAGCCGCTCAAATGACGTCTTGTGGCTGAAGCTACACAGCTACCATATGGCAGGTATGTGAGGTTAGAAGGCTTCGTTGATAATAGTGCAAACAATTCCGTCAATGGCATAAACACAAATGGCCATACCAAAAAGCTATACACATATTTAGCAATTATGTAACAATGCCAATAATTTTTCAGTAGCAATATTTTGTCAAATTTCATTGGCAGTGAAATTTTGTGTCTCTTACTGAGCATTGGGCTGACGACCACACCAATAAACATTAACCAGATCACGGTCATTGCCTTATCATACATCAAGCTTAGTTTGCATCACCTATGCAAAACACTAGACGTAGGCCTATAAAGGTGAGACAATCACTCCATCACAGGATAAACACTTCAATCCAAATTATGAAGTAGTTGCATGTTATTATGCATGACATGTAATGTGCTATGCTCGCCTGGTCACTTGCCAGTTGTTAAACGCTACTAGGGTGTAAAGAATTTAGCCTTGGTACTTGAATTAACTCTGAAGTGGTCCTAAACTACATGTCACTTCGTCATTGGATAAAATTAATACTTCAAGGTCGAACCTCAGATGTAAAAGAACTGCATTATGCTCCTGGGCATTTCTGCTCTGGAATTCGCTACCCTAATCTTTGCATTCTGTGTTATCTTTCAGGTTTAAACTTGTGACTCATCTTTTTCACCTTACTTACCCACCATAACCCGATTCTCTGATCTTTTTTAAAATATTCGTTTATTAATTCAAACTGACAAGTATGCTTTAATATTACATGATATAGTAGTAACTGAGGATAAGAAGTTTAACAGGAATGCTTAATAGCCCAAGTTTCTTAGCTTCCTCTTAAAAGCTGTGATAGTGTCCACTAAGACAGTACTATCATCCAAGACATTGCACAAGTTTACAACTCTTGCACTGACGACTTTCTGCCCTATTCTAAATGTTCCTTTCGGCTTCTTAAATAATTTATACCTTTTCCCTGAGTTTCCTTGCTTGGTGTTAATTCAAAGAACTTCTACCACTGCACTGCTTCCTTCCCAGTGATAATCTTATGTGCTTCAATTAGATCTCCTCTGCTCCTCCTTCTCTCCAATGTTGTTAGTCCATACCTTTTCAACCTTTCATCATAGCTCAAATTCTTGTAGCCTGGCTATGTATTATTTCCAGCTGCTTCAACAGTCGTAAACACAGTACAAAGTGCAGCGCTTTCTTTACTTCTTCTAGTAATTTGTCGGGAAAACAGGGGATTTCCCCCACAGGGGATATTTGTGAACTATTGTTAAATGCTTTGCATGGGATAGGCTAGCAATAATAACAAAACACATGCACTGAATGCTGAAAGGAGGATCCACTGTAACCTATCCACATCTATTGTTCCTGCTAAAAATTTCTCAAAGGTGCTCCTCACCAGACCAAGTCATTGTTAAGGTTCAGAACAATGTCAAGCTGAAGAAGTTCTATATTGGAAGACACCAGTTGACACATAGAGTCCAACCCACCATGAAATTCCATCTGTGCAATTGTTCATCAGATACTGCAATTCAGAGTCTACAGAATGCATCACTCATTCTATTCACTTAGTTTATGCTCTGACTAACCAAATAACTTAATTACTAAGTTATTGTATGCTTTAAGTGGTTTTAAAAAGGCTCAAGCAAAATTAACTAAATAAATATAATTACCAATTTAGAATTGTTTTAATAATACCTACCAGATCTGTAGTTTAATTCGTTTGCCATCCAGTTCTATCGTTCGTATTTTGAAGTCAATACCTAACAGAGAAAGGCACAATTTCTAATCAAATCTTAACACACCAACTGACCTAGCTTTATTAGATAACTATACTCATCTATCAATTTTTCAGCCAAATATCTTGCACATCAACTTCTTTTTGACAAGCTATTTTGCCTCACATGCATATTATGTAAACGCATACCAATTTATACCTGTATTTTTAGTTATACATATAAACATAATAAAATATTCATTCATGTTGCACATGCGTTTATTCAACAGCAACTGACACAAACTGATAACACTTGTAAAACTAACAATGACAAGAGACAATAATAATAACTATTATTATATAATTACTATTGTGAATATTATTTGGACTATAGGGACACAATAACAAAGGCAAACCTTTGTGCAAGAGAACCTGCTTAATTATGTAATGTCATATGACAAAGTAATGCACGAAGTTCACCAACTATAATTGTCATTTACTAAAACAGCAAAATAGCAAGTAATTCAGTTTGTTTACTACGTAGTGTAACGCATAGAAAATCTAAGCACTCGACTGGGAAAGTTGAACATAATAAAATTGACGGCAACTCCTGTTAACATAATTTACAACTGCTGTTCTACCTCAAACGAAAGCATATGAAATTAAGGCAAGCTTATAGAATCGGTGGGCTGAAGGATATAGTGCGTAAGTTTACTGGCGCCGTGAGTGTTGGTTAGGGTAAGGTAGGCGTCGTGAGGATAGGTTACGGTGAGGGTTAGGGTTAGTGTCGTCATTAGAAAACCTGGTACCGTCCGGCGTCCGTGCAGCATGGCCAAAGATACGGTATTATTCTTCAGCCCACGATACTATAAGTTTGCCCAAATTAATTCCAATAAACGTTCAAGTTAAGTGTATGTCATGCCATAATATTCAGCTGTTATGTTTTGTTTTTTAACGAACACTAAATCAAACCTATGGTAGATATGAAAGTGGAATTGTACGCGTCTTCAGAGAAGCGAAACAGAACGCACGTCTTTCCAACTCCGGAATCTCCGATTAGTAACAGTTTAAACAGATAGTCGTAAGTTTTCGCCATTATCAAATGGTTTCGTTAAACTTTTCGTCAACTTTTAAAGACTTTATAATCGACTTCTTTATTAACATCAGTTATTGCCAACACTAACTAGGAAGTCGCTCAGTGCGACGTAAGTGGCCGGATATGTAGGTGTGGTGAACAGCCACGAGCGTATGACTATGATGGGCGTTCCACGAGCATAATAATAATAATCTTTTGTTTAATATTTTCATTCTGACAATTACGCAGTATGATTACAAATCAGTATGAACGGATGATCACACGTTATTACAGGAGTTAAAATTTAACTGTATACGGCAGCCATGCAAGGCGCCCATCACGTCCTACATCTCATTGTAGCCTACCAACGCGCCATCTCGCGAATGATAGGCTGAGTGGACCTTTTGGGAGGGTACGGGAAGCAATCCCGCTACCTACTGTTCTTCACGCCAGTGATGTTACCACTACACATTGCCGGCTGAAGCTCCGCCCCAGACCCCACTGGGGGAACTTACAGCGCTCCATCAAGCCCCTATAGGCCTATAGTCGTTGCGACATGGTGCACTTTTTGAGTTTATTTTTCTCAAGACAAGTAGGCCTATATATGTAGGCCTGGCAGAACAGGAAGACCTGTGTATGCCTGCCTCGTCTACCTATCTGGACATAATATTCAATATAATTATATAGGCTTAGACCAATCGTATCAGTTCGGCGTTCGCCAGCATTCGAAGAAATCTTAGTCTTAACACAGGCAGAGGCGGCGACGGCGGTGGCCAAGCATCACGAAATCGCAGCAATCTCGTTAAGTGTCAGTAGCCAAAATTATTATTAGTCTAAACGCGTTCGTGGATGATTTATTGAAAATGTGCGAAAAAAATCAGAAATCAATGGTCGCGATCGAATCCTGCATAGTTAAACAGCAATCGCCTAATGGCAAAGAACGTTATTAATTGTCTAGAAATAACGAGGGGCCTAGCTATTTTTTTAAATGTCGACTTCAGTTTAGAAAAGTTGCGATTTGTTGTTGGGAATGATTGGGAGAGAATTAGGGGCCTATAAGTGTCATGTAAATCGATCTTCTCAGCGCCACAAACAATTAAGCTGCTTAATTCATGGATAATCTCCGGTGCTTACAATCAATCAAGTCCACATGACATGCCGAGTGACTGAAGTCTGATGTAGGTGGATTCCGGAAGAGGAATCCAACCATAGCCACTCTTATCCGTAGGCCTGAAGTCCTGTTATTTCGTGATGAGTCCGGTTGGTTAATTACTTTCTTTTGTTATACGCAAAATTGAAGATGTAGGCAAAGTGCAACGTGGTAGGCATATAGGCCTACATAATTATTATAATTATGATATCGATGAATAATAATTAGGCCTATGCAAGAATGTGACGGCATTCATAGAAATGTGCAGGGGTGTTTTAACCCAATTAAAGCCCACAGATCTGTGTGATGTAATCCAATGTCTTCACCTTGTCTTGAGTGTGGGAGCTTCCCAAATTGTTTTTGATAGGTCTTAATTGGCCCCAACTTAATTCTTCAGCGCCAAATGCGTGTCTTCCAAAGGTATAAAGGCCTACGTGTATTTGTTCTCTCTCTGCACAGGCCTCTAAACTGCCGGTGAAAAGACACGGATTAAGACTGTTGATTGAATCACGTTATTACAGGATTCTCGTTAAGTGTCAGTAGCCAAAATTATTATTAGTCTAAACGCGTTCGTGGATGATTTATTGAAAATGTGCGAAAAAATCAGAAATCGATCAATGTAACGGATCACGATCGAATCCTGCATAGTTAAACAGCAATCGCCTAATGTCAAAGAACGTTATTAATTGTCTAGAAATAATGAGGGGCCTAGCTATTTTTTAAAATGTCGACTTCAGTTTAGAAAAGTTGCGATTTGTTGTTGGGAATGATTGGTTCAGAGAATTAGGGGCAGATAATGTCATGTAAATCGATCTTCTCAGCGCCACAAACAAGACACTGTTGTTTCATGGATAATCTCCGGTAGGCTACTTACGTATCAATCAATCTCCAGTCATGACTTTGTGCCGATCGAGTGACTGAAGTCTGCAAGGGTGGATTTCGGAAGAGGAATCCAACCATAGCCACTCTTATCCGCGGTTGAAGTCCTGTTATTTCGTGATGGTGTTATGGTTAATTACTTTCTTTTGTTATAGGCCTACCCAAAATTATAAATGCTGCAGTGCGCAGGTAGGCATCTAGGCCTACATAAATTCGATATCGATGATTAATAAAATTTGGAATATGCAAGAATGTGACGGCATTCATAGAAATGTGCAGGGGTGTTTTAACCCAATTAAAGCCCCACAGATCTGTGTGATGGAATCCAATGTCTTCACCTTGTCTTGAGTGTGGGAGCTTCCCAAATTGTTTTTGATAGGTCTTGGCCCCAACTTAATTCTTCAGCGCCAAATGCGTGTCTTCTAAAAGGTACGTCCTATCCTAGGTAACTACGTGTATTTGTTCTCTCTCTGCACAGATTAAACTGCCGGTGAAAAGACCGGATTAAGACTGTTGATTGAATCCTGTTATTACAGGATTCAACAGTCAAAAACGGATAAAGACTATAATATATATATATAGGGTGACACGAAAGTTCGTTCACCGTTTTCAAAATGCGTTGATTAAGTAAATATGCATAATTGATTAGAATATAGAATCAGCTCCTGAAATTTGCTAATCGATTAGAATTAGAATTAGCAAAAGCTTCTAGCTAATCGATTAGAATTAGAATTATATAGCTAATCGATTAGCAATTAAATTAGATATCGATAGTTTGATACAATGTATATATTTCCTTCATGAATTTGTCAAATTTTAATCAAAGCCAACAAGTTACTACAGCTAGTTTTGTAGCCTATTAAAATACATAAAGCTGCAGCTTATTACAATGCCTAAATCTGTAGCTTGTTACAATACCTAATGTTGCACAACTGCTATATGTGAGAACACGCTACATACCGGCAGGCAACACCACATCGGTCAATATGTGGCCTACATGCTGCAGGTTATTGATTATTGCTACTGCAAACTGGTCACTACCGGTATTGCATTTTGCAATTATCATATCTTGAATCAGTGCATCACTTAGCCTATTGCGCCTAGCTTTTACAACGTAGCCAGCAGAACTAAATACAAGTTCCATGGCAGCTGAGACTGCAGAAACACAGTGATGATTGAGACGAAGAACATGAAAACGTGAAAGATTTTCAGTGTTACATGAGCAGAATGGACATAGAGCCATGACCAGATACTTCAAGTTTGAAACAGCCTTCAGATAAGTAAGTAAGTATATTCTCTCAAACTCAATATTACTAAACTCATTCTTAATGAGCGCGTTAATTTTCAGAACAGCTAATCGATCAGCTAATCGATTTTCGATTAGCAATTAGCTGCAATTGCTAATCAATTAGAATTAGAATTAGCTTCAGATGACAGCTAATCGATTAGAATTAGAATTAGCTGTTTGTCTAATCGATTAGCTAATCGATTAGCATCTAATCGATTAGTTACACATCTCTGATATATATATATATATATATATATATATATATATATATATATCCTATATATATATATATATATATATATATATATATATATGCTTTAATCCGTCTCAAATGGAAATATACCAGTTGAAATTTCGGCCTACACACTCGATCAGAGGCAAAAATCTATACATAACTTTGAATGGGACAGATTCTACGAGGGCCAGACTTGGGGGGGGCAGAAAGGCTTAAGTCAAAACTTGGGGGAGAGTCCCCTCTGTACCCCCCATGATTTAAGCCACTGATGACGCTGCACTACCAGTGTTTCCATGGCATTAATTAGGCATTTATATGGACCTATGTTTTAGGTCTCATCTAATTAATGCCATGGAAAACTGGTAGTATAATTATTGTTTGCAAGTTCCACTGCCCTCTTAGTGCAGATTGTAAACCGTGCAGATTGACCTAATCGACTCATTTTTACCTATTGTATAGGTTAGGCCTACATCTGATTATTTTTGCTGAGGAGCCTCAACACTTCGAATGGATTTCAAAGCACATGCATAGCCTACACTGACTGATCCAAATCAATACTTGCGGGTCATATTACGGTCACGGCGACTGCCTAAATTCTGGTCTATGATCCTAATCTTTTAACTGGCAAAAATTAGGCCCGTTAAGTTCAGGGCCAAATCACGTGCGGGGCCTATATATGGCACGAGCACACACTGCATGGCGACCAGAAGTATAAAGACGGGGGCGGTGGCCGATAAGCAAGACCTAATTCGCCGACAAATTTAGAGAACCTTTTTAGCGATCGCTTTCTGACCTTTATACCAATTTACTCATAAACAACTTGTCACGATCTTCTGTCCTGTCAACTTGCCCATACTTTGACCATAATATTATGGAGTCTATAATTTATCATGTAAATGAATTTTCATTTGGGGCCCATATGTATGTATGTACCTATTTGTGCGTGTATGTATGCATGTATGTATGTATGTATGTATGTATGTATGTATGTATGTATGTATGTATGTATGTATGTATGTATGTATGTATGTATGTATGTATGTATGTATGTATGTATGTATGTATGTATGTATGTATGTATGTATGTATGTATGTATGTATGTATGTATGTATGTATGTATGCATGTATGTATGTATGTACGTGTGCATGTATGCATTATCTAATAATGTATATGTATTATTGGAGAAATGTATCTCTTGGCGTTTCCAAGGCAATCTTGGTGCATCTTTTGAGGAGTTCAGGGTCAGGGCTTGAGGAGGTAGCAGCCAGAGAGGATCGAGGGCCTGCGGGTGATGAGTTCACCTGTCACTGCTGTCAGTCATCCATCTCTTCTAAATGCCAATCGATTGCCAATCAATTCGCTAGAAAAGGCACTAAATAAGGCGTTAAATCTGCGATTGTCAAGAGTGCTTACTCTCGAATCCCTTGGGATACTCTCGAACGCACTGAATGAATTATTGTCCTTGTTATCTTTCTTCCTGCTTTGTTCACATGGAATGTGGTATTCATGGCATGGATCCCTCTGAAGCGTCACGTCCCATGTTGAGCGATTGCGTCGTTTTGTCACTCTGTTCCTCTTTGTGTCTGTCTCTCTCCATGCCTGTCTGAGTGTCTGTCTGGCTGGCTGTCCTTCCCTATAATAAATTTAATGGATCCTGTTATGCACACAGTCACGTTACATGTTTGTGTTTCTTGTCGGCTTCCCTCTCTGCCAGCCTACTTGCCTGCCTGCCTGCTTGTCTGCATTTCTCTGTCTGTCTCTGTATGTCTGTCTCTGTCTGTCTGTGTCTGTCTCTGTCTGTCTCTCTCTGTCTATCTGTCTGTCTGTGTGTGTGCGTGTGTGCTTGCGTCTATCTGTCAATTTTCTTTACTTACTATGTTGTCTGCGTCAGTCTGCGTGTGCTAGCTAGTCTGTCTGCGTGTCTGTCTGTGTGTCTCTGTTGTTGTCAGTCTCTGAGGTCCTAATCGACAGGCAGCCGCCATTAGTGACTTTGTCGTTGCAATGAACCTGATTCCCACGTGGCGTTTCCATGTCGTAAGTTGGTCCCTCGTAGTACCATGTCCTAAATAATTCAGACGACGGGAAATGATGCCTGCAGGAATGCTGCCATCCGCCGTCATCTAAATTCATAAATGCAATTTATGAATATGCTGATACTAGACGTGAGCCCGTCCTAATGCGGTAAAAATGACCTTCATAACCCCTCCCTCCATAACCCTGCCTGAGCCTCTGCCCCTCCCAACCCTGCCCCTAGTGGCTAGTACTGACCGCCGACGGTGGTTCGCGTCCCGCCGCCATACGAATGACGCGGTGTGAATTCAGCGTAACAGCTTCTGACTGAAAGACAGATAGGCATTTCTCTTCGTTTATATTATTAATATGATATTTGCCACATGCGCCAACAAAGTCTAATTTAATGTACGCTACGGTCAAAATATGTGCCAAGTGTGTCACCCTAAGGTCGATGATCAGCCCCAAGAGTCCTACTAAGAATAAACACAAATGACTCAGATTTAAACAGAAAGTTGGTGGGTGAGAACCGCAGATGCAGAAAGCTGGTTACTGCAACATGGAATAGTCATATTATTATGAGAAGGTGAGAGTTGATACGTTGTCGAACTGAGCAATAAATTAGTTCCTGTGTCGCTTTCCTCGCATCAGGTTATAGTCCTATGCTGCCAGTAATACTGGAAGTTCTAGGAATCTGTAGCCAGGCTTAGAATGAATTTTAGCCTTCGATAAAAAGACTTAGACCTAGGCCTATCAACTACTGTTCGTTTCACCCTGACATGTTCTAAGTAGGCTATTGCCAATGGACTTCGCATTTTTCTCTACATGTTCCTTGCACTGAATAGTCTGAATTCAACCGTGCACTCACTTTGACCTTGCTAGTTTCACCGACTGGGAACGTGATTTTCCACCGCGCTTGTTTCGGAAATTGCTATCACGTCAAATTTCTGTCACTGAGTTCGTAATCGTCATAATCGTCAACTCCAATCTCAGAAGCGCCACTTGGAAGCTAAGCGTAGGCATGGGCGTCCGGAGGGGGCAAGGTGGCATTTGCCCCTCTGGATTTTGCACAAATTAAAAAAATTACTTATCATCTTAGTTTTTAACAATGAATGGATATGATGCTACGTATATCTAGGCCTACATAGGCTACATCCATCAAATACTAGGCCTACTGAATGGCTCCTACCAAGTCGCTGAAGAAATTATACTGACTTATATTACAAAATAAAGGCATAAGTAACATAAGTAGGTCTAGTTCGTTTATTGCATTTCGTTTCGTGGTACGAAACATTTTCATCTCATCTATATTTTGGAATGTAATTTGACTTTGAAGGGATCATTACTCGATCGTCTTATATTACAGCTGGTTTGCAAGGCTTTAGGAGATCGGAATATCCGACCAACGCTGGCAATCATCGGGGTAGATTACTTGGCATCTGTTGCAGGAGAAAATAATTTAAACCAAAAAAAAGAGAACAAAAGGCGAACTCAGTTTGTCACCTGAGACAAAAGGATCAGGATTTGCAAGCGACACCAGTCACGAGTCTGTCGGCGATTGGGTTGGTTTTAGGATACACAGTTAAAAAGGACATGTCATGTTAACCGTCGTTTCTGTTTAAAGCTATATAAGAGCATTAAAATGAAAAGGT
>JACEVL010000078.1:1777809-1842809 GCA_020284085.1 Aporrectodea caliginosa
TTTCACCACCACATTTCACCCCAGTCTTCACCTGTCGATATTCATGCCACACAGAGTCGACTTCTGTCTCCCTTTACAGCCATTGTCCACGAGTCACCAGTTACCATCATTTCCCTTGACATTAAAGTTGTCTCAGCCTTTTGCCATGGCAGTTCGAGTCGAGCCAGCTTACTGGCGGGCGGATAGCAAACGTCAGGCAAACCACTTTTGGGAGTCATACCTCAACTTCAACATTGTGCATGCTATAAAATCCGTGCAACCTGTCAATCAAAGTTGCTGCACCAGAAAATATCGACCACTGGGTATACTATCGAAGCGCAACCACAGACGTTTTTCACCACTTCGCTGGTATCAAAACACGCAGCAGCGCCCACGCCAGGCCATGCCACGTGGAATGCTGCAACACACCAACGCACGCCTGCGGTAGTAGTAACAGAACAGCCGTCGCCAGCATACGAGGCGCCGCCATCTGGATCATGCTGGAGCATCATCATTCTCCCGTGTGAGTATTGCTGGCTCACATGAAATAACGCAGAAGCTTATTAACTGCTTGTTTTAAAGGTTTTAACACTGTTGTCTGGTTATTTCATGGGCTGCGTTGTCGGGATTGCCACCTGCGCACGCGACCGTGCTCTGCGAAATACGCGTCTGCCGACCGACGTTACGTGTTCGTCTGTCGGTCGCCAAGCAAATGTAGCGTACACCGTGGCGATTGTCTACCACGTGAATTGTTATATGTTGGCAGATTTTGACAGTGAAACTCATCCTCCATAAGATTGCACCACGACAGCCTTTCAACACGCCCAAACGGTTCACACCTGCGCTGCAGGCGCTGCAGGCTACGAGCGTGATGGAGCGGCATGCAGCTGCGCGTATGGGCGAGCAGCCAGCGCGTAGCCAGCTGGGCCAGAGCAGAGCGTGAGCGCATGTGATATTACGCATCCATTACAGCGAAGGGGCTGTGCTGGTCTATACCCCAGCGTAGCGCATGTTGACTGTCACCGCATAAGCTGTTCAGCATAGTCATTTACCCACAGCCGCAGCCTGTCGCCGATGATACCGCCGATCCGCCTTTGGCAGCAGGTCAGATTTTGCCAGACTCCACGCCTGCTTACTTCACAGATTGGATTTTAACGTTGTCGCCTGGCACCGGCCCGATCTCTGCCACGGCAGCACAGCCAGCGTAGCCTCAGTACGTTGCCTCGGTATTGACAGCAGTCGCCTGCCCCTCGCTATTGTAATAGCACGGACTAATTGGTCGGAACAGATTTCAATAAAGTATTTTAGTAACCACCACGCAGCTTTTAAAATACTTCGACAGCAGAAACTAATACAGTTGCTAACACAGTAAAACAGCCACAAGTCAATACCTGTACCTAGCTGTTCTGGAGGCAGCACGCGTATCGTTGAGTTCTGACGCAGTACTTCCTCAGACATTTGTCTAAAATAGACTAAAATGGCCTGACTGCGGTAGACAGGCGGCGCAACCGAAGAGTAGTTTAGTGGGTTTACTTTTTATGTTTGCAGGGAGCATTGCTGTTTGTTGTCGGTGCAGATCGTCATTGGTCAACAGGCTGTCCGATTGCCATGCGACACGATAACTGTGGCCCGGCGATTTCGCAGCGTTTGATTGCCCAGCCTCGCGATTAACTGCAGCGGTGGGTGGTTATAGCCAGCCCGACTGCGTTCTTCACGGAATCGTTTGTTCGCACTTTTTCTCGATTCAGTTATTCAGCCCATCGCAGCAGAAGAAGTGAGGCGTTCATTTATCACTCAACAGCCGACAAACGCTTAGTTCTTCGCTGCCCATTGGCCCAGCCACAAATCCAGTGCCGAGGCTCGTATCCGGTGCCGGGGCTACCGCCGCGAATCTACAGTAACTGGTCGCGTCAGGGGCTCAGCACCGAGTCGTGCATGCTGATATATAGATGATAAGCGGCTAATATTACCAATTGTAATAACAGGCTGATCGCGATGATTGTTAACAACAACAATAATCACAGCAGACACAGCATCAGCTGATGGGTCAGCCTTCGAATGTTTAAATGACAGCTTATTTGGCCTGGGATAAGCAGAGTTTTGAATAGCTACTACTTACATGTACAAGCATATTCATGATACTCAGATGGTCAATATCAGCATTACAGTTTATTGCCAGACCATCCCCACGGGCTGGGCCGGTTAACCTGCGAGCACCGTGTAGCCGGAAGACCTTAGCAGCATTTGTCTCCTGACAACATAGCTGGCAGCAGCATACCGTGAATTGCAAACGCCCATATCGCCGACGGGCGACATTGTTTCATGACCGCAGAAGTGTCCGTTACCAGCAGTCACGGCCATTATGGATCACCAACATGCCTCTACTGCAGGCCCTGGGGTACCGGGAGGCGCTGCGCCAGTCGGCCCAGGCACGCAGTACTCATATTTGCCAAAAGATATGGGACAAGAACAGAAGATGCTGGTCGCGTACGCGTGACCGCCGTGCCCAGTAGATACGTTCATCAGGCATCTATGCAAAGGCGTCAGACGGTAGCTTCCGATAACGCCGGTATCGCAGGACTTGAGCGCTGGTCAGTCAGCGTCGTCGACCGATACTCAGTCAGGCGGTTATCTCTAAATGCAAAATGTCAGTCAACATATTCAGTTACCCGCTCATAGTCACGACCTTAGACCTTAGACCTAGATCAATCGCAGCTTCATTCTTTTCTCTGCCACTGATATCACCGTCATCTTCAGGCCTTGCCGGAGTCCACACGACCAGGCCATGCAGTCCAGAAAATATGAGGGGTGAGTCGCCCACAGCTCGCAGACGAGCGGTCGTTTTAGTTGCCAGTTTCCCGACGTCAACTACCGGCTGATGGAATTTCATGTTTTGCGCAAGAAAAGAGCTGAGCGAATATAAGGTCGGGTTGGCAGTTTTATTCGTTTACAAGTTCCGTCTCATATTTGGATATGAATCTGCCCAGGAAAGCAATTGAGAATATATGCGCGTATTGTCGAAGACAGCCTACAACAAAGTGCTTTGAAACAAGTTTGCAGTCACTGCCGAAATCTGCCTCCCAGCTTGACACAGTGCCAACGGGGATAGACTGATTGAACCAGCGAGCTGCGCCGTTGTTTCAGTATCGACACCGTGATGGTCAGACAGCATTGCCCCTCCTTTGAATTTGAGGCCAGACGAGACTGTCAGAGAGTAACAGGCGGCGGAGTATCGATCAGGCCGCAACAGCATTGATAGGCGCCATAAGCACTAAAGTAGCTGGCAGTTCGGTTGTAAAAGCGAACCGCTGGTGCATTCTGAACACACCGGATCTCTGCTTCAGGAGTCGTTAAAGTTCATTACGAAACACCATAGATGCCGACGGATTAACACGACCAGTGACGATCAAATGGGAGATGTGTCACAGTATCTTGCTTAGCCAGCCTGTGAAAGAGAATCTTGTTTCACTTCAGTTTGCGCGTTAATACACATTGCCGTATTGTTTGACTTATGATACCATTTCGACGAATCCTCGCCACATCTTCAGCAGGGCGGCCCCAGAGTTCGCGTAGCCACCACAGGCGAAGTCAAGAGGAGATGTAGAAATGAGAACAATTAGCGTAGAGGCAGCAGAAATCGAAGAACGGTTCGTATGAGAAGCGAAATTTACGATGCCTGGTTTTCACATTGGTGCCAGTCCAGATCTAAATAAAAGAATACAATTTGTGTGCGTAACCACTTCATTCGACAAGATTTTGCGCATTTGACCAGATATTCGATTATTTTTTGTAATACAGTCTAATGATTTTGAAGCCGTATCGTGAGCTGCACGAAAGCGGTTTTTCCGCCTGGGTCTCATTTCTGGCCTCTAATCATTCTGCAGAATGGGCGACCTCCAGTCAGCAAGCTGCACCAGTCGAAGGGTCGTCCGAGCAGTAAAGAACTCGAAGGAGGTTCGAGTCCGTCGCGAGGCTGCTGTGCACGGTGCAGTCGCTTCAGGTCGAGTTGAAGGATGATCGTCGAATGGGTGTCGAGCTCCCCGAAGAGACATAGCCCTGAACACTTTAGATCTGATGACCAGCCGGCAGGCAGCGAGGCGCATCGGGGCGTGGGTCAGCCAGCGCCAACCATTGTTTGCTCACGATTTCCATTGAAATTTAGCGGAATAATTTCGAAGGCTTCACAACCTCGGTTAATTACCTGTTACCAGTCTTCACCGCCGCAAGTTCAGTCTGTTTTGTGCCCGTACTAAGGACAGCCTGATTCTGACATTCGTTTAGTATGAAAACCAGTTGACAATAGCGTGGAGTGAAAAAAAAAATTTGAGCAAACATTTTGGCTGAAGATGGGGTCGATTGTCGATATTGGCAGACGAGCTGTCCAGCACAAGAGGCTGGCCCAGCCTATGTCTTCGAGTCTCCGCAGAGCGCCTCTTGCCGACATATACCTGACCACCGAAATATCAGCAGCGGCGGTCATGCTGTATTGTCGGTAATTTGTTTTTCGATAATGAACAATTTGTTTGATCCGGGCCATTTACCCTGTGTAAACATGGCGTCAGCAAAACAGAGACGTAGTTGTTATCAGCACGATGGCTTTCCAACTATTAACAAATTGCCTTAGCTGTAGTGTTCGTCATCGCTGCTGTATGACGGTGGTTTGCTGCTCGTTTTGCCAGGCTTGATAACCGAAAGCTGATGCCAGCAGAAGACGTCAACAAATATGCGGCTACTCTAATATTTCGCATTCGAAGTTTTTTTGTTTTTACACTCCAAAAACGCCTGGCAAAGCTTCGATTGTACTACCAAAAATAATAATGACTTCAGCCGGAGCGTGGCTGCCAGGCTGGTGCCCGTCATTGATTGACGTGCGGGACCACTAGGCCAATGGATATTTTGGCTCTGGTTATTTACCCGGCACGAACATATTGCGGACTTGATTTGATGCCGAGGCCATCCGGAATGCATCATTGTAACCCTGATGTCTGGATTCGACAAACAGCACCTCTGCCAGCAAAGAAAGCAGCCATGTCAACACTTCGCATTTGTTGGCCTGAGAGCTGATCAGACATCTCCGTCAGAGTTGACCCGCCTGATGGTACCTGACGAACCTGACTGCGGTGGTGCCTCTTCCTTCCTTCATCACTGAACAACACTCGTTCATTTTCTGAATTCCAGTTACCAGCCCACCTTACCTTCTTCCACAGCCTCTCGTCATTAATATCTTCTGCCATATCCTCGTTAATCGAATTCAATGAATCACAGACGGAATGAAGATCTATCTTTAAATTGCATCCGGGCGGTCATGCCAGACTGCATTTTGCCGTTCAGAATACAACAGATAAAATGACATCAAGACAATAGATTGATAGATCTGATTGAGTCGTCGCAGTTATGATAAAGGCATATGGTTCACCAGCAGCTGTGCATAAAGACAGTAAGTTTGTGGGTCGTTGCAGCAGCTGTCATATCATTCAGCTCTTTTGTGATGAACTGGCCTGACATGAATGAAAGTTTATAATAATAATAAATACACACAATCACACATTGGTCAATAGTTCGTTTATTAAATCCGAGTATGGTAAGCAGTAGTAACATTACCGTGTTAAACAGTGGCCCGATTCTGTCTCGATGGCTGGCTCCGGGTCCGTTCTACTGCTCATTTGCTCTGGGAGGCTGACACCCAGGCAATGAACCCGTGTCTTCACTGCCGATCATTGTCCCAAGATGGAGATTTCAGCAGAGCCGTGGCAGAGTCGCTGGTGATTGTCGAGACCGCATGGGACATGGATCGTGGTTGGCGATCATTCAGTATCAGCCTCAACAGCTAATGAAACCGAAACCGATGTCGCAGACATCACCGCCAGCCCGGTTCAGTCGTCATATTATGCGGAGTGATGATCGCGGAAGTAACGCCATACGAAATCGACGCTCCGCCTGTAATGGCGGCCCAGCACAATGCGGCGAATCGTTGCGTGTAAGCGCCAGCCTCGCCTGCCTGTCATCGTCGAGGCCGCGCTGTATAGCCAACTTTCATCTCAACCATAAACAGCCAGGTTTCTCGATTGCCCACAGCTTGCTCACCCGCGATCGCGTACCAAAACAGCCACCCGTCTGCTCCAGTTTCAGGTACACTATACCGCTATGTAAATATTATCGCTAGTTACTTCTGCAATTATTGTGATCAAGATTAACGAGAATGACCTGTTAATGCCCAGCCTATGCTTGACGAACGACCGGTCATCTGTCGTCACCGCAGCCAAGACCCCGGAAGTTGACGCCGCAGCTTCAGACCTTCAGCAGGTCACCAATACATTAACACAGACCACCGGTTTCCTCGACACCAGTGTATACGCAAACATTCAGTGCCGGTCAGCATGCAGAACGCACAGACCCCAGGTTATACGGGCAGCAGTAACAGATAGTAACATACACCAATTGAAACAGTCTCGTTCGTATGATCACTAAATTCACGACCACACAAAGAGTTAAATGTGATGTCATCATCAGGCTTCATCTTCAGCTCCAGTATTGGCACTTTTCTAGTTAGCCAGCCCCAGCAGTCACAGTTATTTAGCCGAAATGAGTCGTCAGAATGATGGTCATCACTTTCCAGCAGTACTGCTACCTGGCCTGCTTAAAACTTAAGTGTTTTAACATTTGCAGTAAATTACTCCGTGCTGGCGGCCAGCTCGCGTACCGCCGTTCAATATAGTCATTTTCGTTTATCGACCAGCTGTTATTTCGTACCTTGCCAGCCAAAACGCAACAACGCATGATGGTGCTGCGTTAGACCGCGTAGCTATTGCCAGCTTTTGTGGCCTGCACGCACTGCGCCAGGCTGCCGGCTGATTTGACTCGGCATTCATCCGCGATTAATGATTTTATTTTGATTCGCCAGCTGGCTGGACTGCGTTAAGACAGATCAGATCGTCAGCAACATATCGTCTTTCCTCTGCTTGCCATAGGTTTATCACGTAAATCACTTTGGCCCTCACCGAGCCCAAATGCCAGCAGCCACAGTCGACTTCCTCAAGCTTTCTGCGCATGTCCCTCAGCCTGCTTCCACGCTTAAGAGCCACAAGATCCTTCTTTCAAGGCAGCAGTGCCCTCAAAAGACGTCTTTCTGAGCACGACCAGTCCGCTTCAGATTCAACCGTCGTCACTAATTGTAATCCGTTGGAGAAACTTGGCCAAGTGGAAGAGAAGGAGAAAGAATCTGAAGGACAAAGAGAACGCATGGTTGGAGGTGTAAGAAGAGGGAGAGCGGAGAAAAATAGATGTGGAGAAGACGTATAATACAGAGGGAGCAGAGGTGTAGAAAGAGTAGCTAATGAAAAAGTTTGATGAATGGGAGATAATCCGGAGTAGGATAAAGACTGAGAAGATTATAAATGGCAAGACAAAGCCGTCTGTATTATAAAGGTACGCGCATTTAATTAATCAAGATTATAAAACATACGCATGCCTGTGTTTAGTCAAGAAATTGAGTTGGCCTAATCCTACAGATGTTTTGTTTTAAGACTTCTATAGTCCCACTGGAGAGGCACAGAAGAAATCAAGTATGAGCAAGTGATTGATGCAAGGAATTTAATGTAATCTAATCTGATATCGTATCGTATTTAAAGATTTATATAGCGCCCCTCTCAGAATAACTATTCAGATGCGCTGTCAGCACGAAAACCCCTGGGGAAAAGAAACGTCTTTAAAGAACGTGAGACCACAAAGGAAAATCCAGTCATTAGTTTAGCCCTTAGTGAGGAGGGAAGGTCATTCCAAGTAGAGGGACCAACCACAGCAAATTCCCGGCGTTGAGCCAAGGCAGTCCTAGTCCTAGGAACAAAAAGATCAAGCCAATCAGCAGATCGCAAGGAACGAGATGAGGTCGCAGATAACGGCTTTCGCATATTAGTCAGAAAGATACTTTGGGGCACTGCTCAGCTGCGCCTTGGAGACTAGAAAGAGGATCTTATAATGGATTCGCGCAGTGATAGGAAGCCAGTGCAAGACATCAAGATGTAGGGATATGCGCAAAGCGAGGGAGTCGGGCTATGAGCCTATAGCTGAAGCATTTAAGGCCGATTGAAGGGGGAGAAACGCTGTTTCGGGAGGCCCATAAGAAGTGAGTTGCAGTAGTCTAGTCGGGAACAGATAAACGCGTGTACTATGATGGTAAATACAGAGGAAGAGACCGATATGATATGGCATAACATGACCTGATCTGATCTAATGTAAAGACTTTTATAGCGCCGTTATAATGTGTCCAAGACAGCAGCGAAATCGAAATAAAAAATCATAATCCACTGGATGGAATGCCAGGTCAAAATCCAATCCAATTGTACTATAGTCTCTAATACTATAACTGCATAATCATGCGTTGATGTTACTTGTTGCGTTTTGACAACAAGTTTTGAAATAAACGAAAATACAATAAATCCGATAGAAACGAAATATTTAAATATTAACGTCTGGAATGTTCACTGGCAGTAGTACACGAAACAACCGCTATAAACTGGCACAGGTGATTTACTGCAAATGTTAAAAAACTGAACTTTTATACAGTAGGACGCCCAAGTGGAGCCGAATAATGACAGAAATTCACCTGCTGAACACGAAGTGATCGTGAAGTGACCGCTGGCCCATCGGTCATCCTATGTGACTCGACCGGTAAACAACAATGTCACGCACCTGCAGCAGCGGAACCCAATTAGCTAGCTAGAAAGAGTGCAATGGATTTGTGATAATTGGGGCTGAAGGACTGGAAACACGATGGTGGCTAGCATCACGACGACTAGCGTTTGATTGGCCAACGGAGAGAGTCATTAAGGAGAAAGTTCAGAGAGAGAGAGAGAGACAGAGAGACAGAGAGAGAGAGAGAGATAGACAGTCAGACAACAGAGACAGACAGTCAGACAGACAGAGACATACAGACAGACACAGAGACAGACATATATAGATAGATATATATAGATATATATATATATATATATTACTACATATGTACATTGTATCTGTAGTAATTGTATACAATGTAATATCTGTGCGCTTGTCAGATGCAACTAAAAGCTACTTACTTACTTAGCTACATTGCCCACACTGGTCCGTGTCACATAGACATAACCTAGGACACCAATAATGCACAAACGTTCTCGTAACTGCACATGCGTGACATCTACAGTAAACACCGAATGGTCGCCCTAACGCATTGCACTGTAACTCTAACCTTTACGTACTTAGACACACTTTCATTTAATGAAAGATGCATTTGTCCGAAATAACGTTCGGGCAGGTCTGAATTGAACAACAAAAAGTTAGTGTTAATCATCTATTATATTGTTGTTGGCCACAATTCGACCAGCTCAGCTAAGGATGCTGGCGGAGCAGAATTTGTAAAGGTCTGAAACGATGCAATTGCAGCATCAGACGCTTCAGGATGAAAGGATGGACGAGTTTCACTGCGGCAGTAAACGACAGATTGCGTAATAGGCCGACGGTTAGAAGCCGGGTCTGCAAAGGTCGTTCACGTGCTCAGTCACGTAAAATTCTCTGATCAAAAGTATAAACAGGTCACTGAAGACGAGTTAATGATTCCATTTGCTGATTCCTCGTTAATCTTTAATCGTGTATATTGTGTGTCTAGCCACAGACAGACACCCACACATACGCGACCTAGAAGTAGCTTGCTATCGACGACGCTATATAAATCGTCGTAATTACAATAACAATCACACACACACATAGCAACACAAACACAGACACACAGACGCACACAGCACCCACAGACAAGCACACAGACAGACAAACAGACACACGCACGAGCGCAGTCACAAAGACCCACAGACAGAGACAGACATACACACAAGCGCAAGCACACAAACACACTCAGCACACACAGGCAAACACAGACAGGCACACATATACACAGCCACACAGGCAGACACGCAGGCACACAGACAGACACACGCGCAGTCACAAAGACACGCAGACAGAGACAGGCAAGCAGACGAAACAACAATCGAGAACTAAAAGTCGCTTTATTGTGTATATTTATGGATTAGAAATCAGCAATTAGAAGTTTATTGGCAATCTCCAGGCGTAATTGGATATACAGAAAAAACCGCTGACGCATCACAGCCCTCGGTGATGACCAAGAAAAAACCCCAAACGGGGAACAACATATAACGTCTACACATATAACTTTGATTAAAATCGCGGCTTCGCTGGCCCCAACCTTTGACCGCCATTACAGATGTAACAGCAGACGTCGATTTCGATATGTCGACGTCGTTACACTTCCGCGGTCGACTACTTCCGCCAGTGACCGTCTGACCCAGACCGGATATTAGGCAGCGGTGATGGCGTCTGCGACATCCGCAGGCTCTCCGCAGGCTCTTCCTCTGCCGCAGCAGCAATCAGATCAGCCGCAGAATCTCCATCATTAGCATCAGCAGGACAAGCGGTCACTCGCATTGGGTCGAGCAGATGGTTGAATGGTAACAGGTTGGTAAGAAGGTCAGATGGACGCGGGTTCGATACCCGCTAGCCCCATACGGTTGGCT
Organism: Aporrectodea caliginosa; assembly: GCA_020284085.1. NCBI lineage: Eukaryota > Metazoa > Annelida > Clitellata > Crassiclitellata > Lumbricidae > Aporrectodea > Aporrectodea caliginosa. Next base: position 1,788,348 of record JACEVL010000078.1, read on the forward strand.
CAACCTTCTACTCCCTAGGGGTGATAGTAAAATGAGCAGTAGGAAGGTTAGGTGCTTTGAAGGTTGCCATACAGTTAAATTCGATTCCTGTTTAACTTGTTATCATCTGTTACTACTACTATGTCATGTGATCTTACTGCATACTCGTCAGTTTGAATTAATAAACGAATATTATTATTATTATTGTTATTATTATTATTTATTATTATTATAAACTTTCATTCGTAACGTATGTGTAGCCTATTCAGATTTAGTTAGCACCATCCTATATAATATATGACACAAAGGCAGATAATTATGAGCGCTTGTCTTACTTTAGCTTACCTTACTTGACATTACAGTATCTTACTATATATAAACTTACTGTATACCCCTTCTCTATCTTACATTACTTTAACCTTCTTATCTTATCGCAATTTGCAGACCGTATCTTACTTTATCTTATCATAGCCTTACTTGATCTCATAATCAGATCCTATAATCTAATATTGTGTCTAGCCTATTCTATTTGTTTCTGAACGGCATTGCCCGTTTCGTCTTGTATAGTACTTACTGCACCCAGTGCAATTTAAGAAAATCGTCTTTCATCGTCGTCGATACATGCAGTAAAGATCAGCATGCTAATGATGCATTGGTCGAGAATTCATTGGAATTCAGTTAACAGGATATGAAACAGAGATGGTCCCTGGTGAAGAACAGAGAATGGCAGAGGAGACGGATATCAAGACAGACAGGCAACGGGACAGGGAGGCATAGACGGAGTGATGACGGAGGCAAGGAGGGATCTAGGAAGGGAGAAGAACCCTACGGATTTGCATCCAGTCGGGTTCGTTTTATTGATCAAATTACCATCTAATTCTCATTTGCGGCGAAGGATTAGCTTTTTCTTACAACCCGGAAGGAATCAATGCAATCGAGCATATCTTACTTCCTCGCCTGAGCATCACGTCCTCGAGAGCTCGATCTATGATCTGAAATAATAAAGAAGGTCGTCCTGGGAGGACAAAGAGACGCCAACGACGACATGGATAAAAGCCACTTCTTTTTTCAAGGGTCGTGTTTAGTCGAATCCAGACCATTATCATCCAAGTTCTGAACTCGTCGGAATTTGTCCATAAAAGCCAGTCATCTATTTGTAGTCTTAACGGCAACTATTTCCCGTTTCGTCTTGTATGCGTGTACTTACAGCACCCAGTGCAATTTAAGAAAATCGTCTTTCATCATCGTCGTCGTCATACAGTCCGTGCAGTAAAGATCAGCATGCTAATGATGTATGGGTCGACAATTCATTGGAATTCAGTTCACAGGATATGAAACAGAGATGGTCCCTGGTGAAGAACAGAGAATGGCAGAGGAGAGGGATGGAAGGAGCGAGACAGACAGGTACCGGGAAAGGGAGGCAAAGACGGAGTGAGTGACGGAGGCAAGGAGGGATGGAGGTAGATAGGAAGGGAGAGGAACCGTCCGGATTTGCATCCAGTCGGGTTCGTTTTATTGATCAAATTACCATCTAATTCTCATTTGCGGCGAAGGATTAGCTTTTTCTCTGCAACCCGGAAGGAATTAATGCAATCGAGCATATCTCTTTTCTGCGCCTGAGCGATCACGTCCTCGAGAGCTCGATCCATGATCTGAAATAATAAAGAAGGTCGTCCTGGGAGGACAAAGAGACGCCAACGACGACATGGATAAAAGCGACTTCTTTTTCCAAGGGTCGTGTTTAGTCGAATCCAGACAATAATATTATCATCCAAGTTTTAATGTAATGCAGCGTAGACCGACGGAATTTCTCCATAAAAGCCACGTCAGGGACATTAGCTTAACACCGGCGCTCTATCAAGTCAAGTGCGAAAATAGTTATGTATGTATGTATGAGCCACTTGTTATAGCGCCCCTTCAAGATTTTTCTACTCAGAGGCGCTCCAGACTACAGCGCGGTCAGTTTGGAGATTACGATTAATGCGGAACATGTTTCACGATAGCCCGAAAGCGCATGAGCAATTGAAAGTGAAGGACTTGCCAGGGTCCCTACGCGGCGGTTTTTGAGGTGGATTCGAACCCGCAAAGATAATCACTTCTCCTTGCTGCTGTCTCTCTGTTCTACCGGTGTCACGATTTAAAGTCTTCTGTGTCACACAGGAACAAAGATCGAATGTAAGTGGAAGTGGATTACTTTACTTTACAAATTCTAATTGTCTTTATTTAGATATGTTCTTCCAATGCTTTTTGGAAGCCCAGATCTTAAATTTCCGTCATAATACGAACGACGTTTTGGATCTTCGTTTTTTTCTGCCTCGCTTCTTCTCTCTAAGATATACTACTAGTCTTGTTGTCATTTCTACATCTCCTCTTGACTTCCTTATTCTCTGCTCTCTATGTGTTAGTTCTTGCCTGCACTGTAGAGAGGCGGCAATGGACTCGATCTGGGTGCTACGTGCTTTCAGATGTCAGAATTGAACGAGTTTCGCCGAAAGAAGCCAAAATGAAGCTAGCGAATCACTCGTCATAAGAATCAAGAACCAATCGACTGATAAAACCAATACAGCAGAATATTATTATTAACGCGCAAACTGAAATTGAACAAGATTACTCTTTTCACGAAAAAGATGCCTTTTAACCTAAGTATAATGACACGCATCATATTACTACAATCCCAATTTGCAGTCGTCATGTACAGTGTACACTTACAAATCCGTCAGCATCTATAATGTTTCGTAATGGACTTTTAATGACGATTTTCCTGAAGCGCAAACGTTCATTATAAAGGCAGTTATAGACAGAGATCTGTTTTGGACCGGAACGCACCGGAGCGGCGTTCCGGTTCCTTTTTGACGACCGCCGTTAAAATGTCTATATTAATATGGCGCATTAACATGGCGCCTGAAGCCGGCATTCCGGTTCTTTTTTGCGTAGGACGGGATCACTTGTTATATAGAGATTCCCAAACTCGACCAGATTACTCCGCCACTGTTTATACTCTGACAGTGCCAGTCTTAAGCCTGGATAAAGGAGGAGGGCGAGTCTGGGCGACGCTGCTGATCTTTGTTATCGCACAGTGTCGTTAAACTGAAACCACTACTACTCCTATTATACGAGCATTTAACATCGCAAAACGCAGGTTTGGCAGAGGAATAAACAGTTCGTGATAAGGAATGCAAATATGCTGCTATCTCACAGTCACACCAGTTCGTCCCTGTTGCAGTCGAAAATGCAGGAACCTGGCGCACCGAGTCATTCGAGTTTGTCCAAGAACTAGGTGGCAAGATTTCAGCAGTGACATGTGACAAGCGCGAGACCAGCTACCAACTGTTAAATCTAAACTGTTTCAAAGTACTTTTGTTAATAGATATATATCTTCAGTATACATTTAGCTGTGCACGTATGACTATAAAATCTGCTCCTGTTGTAGATTCTATATCAAATATGTAGGGCCTATGTAATAGTTATACAATGTGGACTTGTAAGCTGCAAATAAAGGCTACTTACTAACCTACATTAGAAACCTGCCGTATTTTCGCTCAGGGATAGTTCTCTCTCTTTCTGCGCATAATCTGCCGTCATAGAAACCCCATGAGTTCCATCGCTCATCCGGCAGCTCGGTTCTATAGTTGGCGTCGAGAAACCCGTATACGGCTAACTAAAACGTGAATGTGAGAGCCGCTCGTCCTATTTCTGGCACGAACGTCTTTCAAATAAACGGCTCACGCTGCTAGACGCCAAATGCTCATATTTTCCTGGACTTGCGCCGTCTTAAGAAAATGTCTCAAGGACGTTTCTATTGTTTTGCTCAACTTGTTCTCTTTGGACATAGTATTGTTTTAATTTTATATTACTGGTCATTATTATGGACTCCGGCAGGGGAAGCGCGGGAGAGGAAAGCCAAGAAAGAACTGGATGGGAACTGTTCGAGAGGACCTGAGATGCCTGGAGATGACGGTGGAGGATGCTATCGAGGTGGCGAAGGACAGGGAAGAATGGAAAAACTGCGGTGCCCGATGTGCAGTCCTGCATGGGAAGGACTAAGGTCTAAGGTCTAAGGTCATTATTTATGAAGCAGATGGCATAGTGTATTATGATTTATTTATTTATTTTGCATTTATAGAGTGCCTATATATATTGACTAAGTATCAGTCGATGATGCTGAGCAATTGAGAGTGAAGGACTTGCTCAACGTCCCTACTCTGTATTTATACTATTTCCGATGAGGCTCGCACTCGTACTCTCGGCGTTATCGAATCGGCTACCGCGTCCTACAAATATGACACCTTGCATAGTGCACGGTTCATTGAACCATTAGCCAGCTACTTTCGTTTCTTTTTGGTCAGTTACGACGCAGTCACGAAAATTGCACTGACCAGCGTCTTATGGTCTTGTCAATGTCTTTCTGTTGTAAATATCCAAAAATTGCAAGAAGATTTCGTTATTTACCTTTTCGTTATTTGTAGCAACAACATTTGCCTTTCTTTCTCCTCTTCCTCCTCCAGTACCCCATATATATACACATCTTGCTATTCTGATAAATATTGAAGGCACGTATGATTAATTGGGTTGATCCATCTCATAATAATGGTAAATGACTGCTCGTGATTGTCCTGTAATGTGTGTGATGGTGACATCGGCGAAGGAAGGAAACTGGTTACTGAGGGCTAATTCTCATAAGAGAACTAATGTCATATATAATTTACGTCATCATCACGTGCTCTGTATCATGCAGGTATAATACACAAAATTGCAGACGTTTTCTAAAATACACAATTCCTGCGCATTAATATAGGCTATACTTTCATATATAGACCTACATGTAGCTATGATTGCATCTAAGGGAGGGAGCAAATTGCTAGCTACTAAAGGTCTTCCGGTACACGAGTACTCGCGGGTTTACCCGTACCCGACCCATATCCGCGGGTCGGGCATAAGCCTGTACCGACGTAAAATGTTGGGGTTACGAGTAATACCGAGTCTTGCACCGTATAAAACTTATATGCTATTATTGGCAGTATCCTGTCTGAGTATCATATGTAATATGCATGTATGTAAAATAAGTAAGTAGCTATATTCTTTATTTAACCAGATGTCAAACAGCACTCTGGTGAACAAACATCTAGGCTAAATAAGCAATCATTTAAACATTCAGAGATATGTGTTATCATGTGCTGATATGCTTGTGTCATTATTTATTTTTATTATTACAGTTATTGTTGTTGTTGTTGTTATTGTTGTTGTTGTTGTTGTTGTTGTTGTAATCATCACTTTGATCATCAGCCTATTATTACAATTAGTATTATTAGCCGCTTATCATTACTACTACACGATAAGTTGTAGGCCTATTGACTTGTTAGTTACTGGGACTATGAGAAGATGTACTAATGACGCGGGTAGCCTACGGCACGGATACGGGTATACGCGTGGGGACGGGTCGGTAGCAAATTTAAGTACGGATCGGGTACAGGGTACGGGTAAACGGTTCCATGTTACGGGTACGGGTCGGGTAACAAAAGTGCTCTACCCGCAGACCTCTAGCAGCTACCGCGCTGCAAACACAAGTTAATCATAATTTTAGGCAATCAAACGCGAAATCTGCGAAAATAATTGACGGATTAATCTAAAAAAATCGCCGAATTTTTTTGAGATTAATCCGTCGATTATTTTCGCATGAAAAACTAAAACTAATCAGTTTAATGACGATATTATGCAATGACGGTGATAACAAAATGTGTGATATATGCACGACACGACTAGATTTTGCCAGAATTACTCTCCACTACACAACATAAAACCACTAATTTTCCCTTCAATTTTGCGCGCCGCCGTCGCAACTAGGCCTACCACCGTCAAAATTGCATTTCTAGTCTAATTTTAGACAAATGTCTGAAAGTAGCCGACTGCAAGACATTAAATTTCCAGCATTAAAGCATTTTCTTGTCTGCCTCCAGACTCAATAGCTAGACAGAGAATGTGTGATTTGACAGTATGCAGCAACACTATTGTGTTGTAACTTGTAATTACATTAGTTTCTGCTTGTCGAAATTGTTTTAAAGTGCATGTGTAATCAATACAGACACTAGAAAATACTGTGGGAATTATCTGTTGGTTAGAAACTGTTTGGATTGCTGGTCTGAAAAACGTGATTCTTCCTTTCCATAAATTATTAATTAGTCCCACGACTTCGCTTTTTCATCACGATTACGATTACAATTAGCGATGAGCAGCAGTGATTGCTCGTCAATGCCAGACACATTGTGCAAGGAACACACTATTGTCTGTAATGGACAGAGATCGAGTTTACAGTGTGTGCCGAATAATGACTGATCCACGCCTTGATCTGCACTCGGGTCGACTTTGGGAACGCTGCATACATTGGACTCTCCGCCTCTAATACTCACAAACTCCAGTCTATTCTTAATGCAGCTGCTCGGCTTATAGGCGCCATTCAAAGTTTGCAGAGCAGCACATGCGTCTAACAAAATGCGATTTTATTGTCCTCATGTACTGCTCTGGTGGTGGAAAGCAGACAAGCCCTTCCCCAAAGGCCTGCCACCAAAAAACACGGATCAGCGATATCATCAGCGATATCATCAGCGATATCATCTCGCAGATTGCCCACAGTTCGTTGGACTCAGATCATTATGGATTAAATAGTATACTTGAGATTAGCTTATGCGAGTGACTGTGAAGTCCAACGCATGCATGCTAGCATACACACATAGGACATAGGCTACATACATACATATACATACATACATACATACATACATACATATATACATACATACATACACATATATACATACATACATACATACATACATACATACATACATACATATACATACATACACATACATACATACATACATACATACACATACATACATACATACATACATACATACATACATACATACATACATACATACGTACGTACATAAAGGTGTGATTATATGTTTGGAAGCGTGGCAGGAAAGGCCTATCATGGGCAGGAGCAAAAAGTGTGAGAAACTGTTGGCAATCTTCAATAGGACTTATGGGATATGGGTTTCACTTGCTCTAAAATCGCACAATGTATATAACGTATATATAACAGATAGGTGTTCACGTGAAATGTGACTCCAATCGATCCACGGGGCATCATAAATTCATAATACGCAGTGAAGCAGCTGTGCTCATACATTTGCCCAGCTTTTACTACAGCGACCGATAGCTTTCGTTAGTTGTTACATGGCATCAGGATATTGACGCTTGCGGCGTAACCTGAGTCAACGTTGCGAAAAATTTACAATATTTCACGCAAGAGCACAGTCGCATTTGTGCGCAAATGGTACGATGCACTTATATACAGAAACTTAATCCATTAACGCAGAAAACATAAAATAATGTAGACCAACGAATGTTAAAAACCTTTTAAAACAAGCAGTTAATAGAAGCTTCTATACAATAGAGAAACGTCTATTTTTTCATGTAGGCCACGTTTCGAAAGCGAAACAGTAATGTTCTTCAGAATTATTGTCTCCGAAACTTATGAATCAAATGGCAATTTCATCAGCCATAGATGAAGCCCGCAAAGTTTTAGCGGCTGGCAGCGGGGCTACACAAATGTTCTGTTACTACTACCGCAAAAATTGCGACCACAGTTAATGTTGCATTGACTATTACATTGGCATGACGCAAAATAACATAACATTAGGCATATAGCGTAACGTGACATTATATTGTAAGTGGTGTGACAGAAAACAGATCAGTCACTGCGCAACAGAAGACATTTAATCTGTGTGAACACCTTCATTAGTATACCCCGAGTTAGCTGGGTCGCATTGATTAAATTTTATCTTCTGAGATTTACTAAGCAGAAAACGTAAGCTTTTTGGTTGACAGATTTTTACTTTCTTAGTTTCCCAGTTCCTATATAACACCTCATAGTCCTACTTTCCAAATGACTGAAGTTGGGTGAGGAAACTCAATGACTCCCCAAAAAATTTATGATCGAATGGGATCCAACTTTGGTGACCTTTAAATATCCGCTGCAGGTAAACATGAGCATCGGCTCAGACCGTACATAAAGCAAAAAGACAGGATAAGCTTTTATAATGTCAAGGAATGATGAATGGTAACTGGGTGATAGATGGCTATTAGTAATATAAAGGAACATAAATGTCATGAAGTCAGTCAACTTACAGTTACGCTGAAAGGCGGCGCTGCTACAGTAACGGTCTTAAGCTCTGAACTAGATTCATTTCGGTAGGTGGAGAGAGAGGAGAGAGTGGAACAGGGACAGGGGAGGGGATGGCAATGGGAGGGGAGGGAGAGGGAAAAATAAAATGGTGGGCAGGGGGGAGGATATGGGTATGGGAGGGATGGGTATGGAAGGTGGGGAAAAGGAAGAAGAGGGAGGAGGGGATGTGATGGAATGGGGATAGGGAGGGGAAAGGGAAAGGGGTTTGTGGCTGGAAGGGGAGGGAGGGAAAGGGAAATGGGTGGTTTTGGGGAGGGAAGGCGAGGGAGGGAATGGGGATGAGGGAAAGAAAAGAAAAGGGGAGGGGAAGGTTGAGCGGAAGGGAGGGGCAACATTTAATTTTATTTCAGTAGGTTGTGCTCCTATCGTACACGTTATGAAGGTCATTTCAACTGTCTTAAGATGGTCAAACCTCTAGTGACTAGCACTAGTTGTTTAGAAGAAAACCCCGCAAATACTTCTGCTTCAATTGTTGGTAACGCTAATTCTACCCAACGACCGATTTGACTTAATCAATGTTCGAGAGGCAAACCTCCAGAGGACGATTTCGACCCCACTCCCAAATGCAGGAAACTGACTATGTTCATTAAACAGAAGAAGTGAAGGGCATGGAAGAGTAGAAGGACGAATGAAGAGGAGAAAGGGGAAATAGAGAATCGGAAGACGAGAGTCATGAACGTCTTAAATTAGGATTAAATTCCCTGTTTGCTTCATTAAAATATCAGCCATCATCTTGTCGCATTTCCCATGTAGCAAATAGGCCCCTGCTTAGCGGGATTAGTCCCTTTTAGTGCTTCTATTGCTCCCATACAATATCTAAATGTCTTATTATGATGATGTAATACTCGTTGTTGTTGACTGAAAAGAAATATCATCTAATGATGTATATATCTACTGGGAACAATAAATGTCTTATGCATGTCTTATAAATAAATATACCTCTGGAGGTTCTTTGAAACTGATATACAATCACTCTGTTACAATTTACAATTCTAAGTACAAAGACACTGAGGAAGATAATGAAGATAATGAGAACGAATAATTACGAGAAGAAATAGGAGAACAAAATAGAATTATAGAGAGACGAAAGCATGAGAAGAGAACTAAAAGTAAAGAAGATAAAACGGTAAAGGATATTTAACTTTCAAAAGGCAACCCAGCTAAGGCTAATAGTGTGAGTAGGCCTATGTCTCTCCTCTTCTGTGCACTTCTTTTCTCTGTCAGTATCATTTCATCTGTCTACCTGTATGTCCTTCTGTATCGCTGCCGTATCTTTCATTTTCCAATGCAGGCATTAAGGCTAGGTTGTAAATGAACGGATTGCTCTCATTATTATTTTGTTATTAGAAATCGCAGTTCTCGAAAACCTCTTAAGCTCTTCGTGGAAGCTCATTAAATCTTTTCAAACGAGCCACAGCTCTCGGGAAGGAACTTACTCCGGAAACTAGTGCATCTTCACCCGAGGCGTCGGCTGCCATGTATGGCTTCTCTACTAATGCATGTTTTTAGGCAAAAGCTCAAGCTCATCGGGAAAACAAGCTGGTCCAAACTGGACACAATTGGTCACGAAGCGAAAAAAGTAGGTCACGTAGAATTCTGGGCGAATTTGTACTAAACGCATCTGATCTGGTGTATGTCTGAATGAATGAATATCGCATGAAAATTGTAGCTATACCTGAAAGGGAGTAATTCCAAATGGATATTCTTTGAAGCGCTATATAAATTAACTGAATGGTTTGAATTAATAGAGGAAGGACTTTCACTCCTCTACCTACAGCAGGTCTCATAAGATTGGTCCTAATGGCTGGCGATCCTAATGATCTGTAATGCACGACACGGCAGCAGCAAAACAGCAAACGAACAATAGTTCCTTGGGGGCTTACATAATAGCTCGTCAACGAGTTGAGTTTTCCACATACATACATACATACACGCATACATACATACAAACATACACAGATACGTACATACATAAATACATACATAAATACATAAATACATACATACATACAAGCATACATACATACATACATACATACATACATACATACATACATACATACATACATACATACATACATACATACATACATACATACATACATACATACATACATACATACATACATACATGTACATACATACATACATACATACATACATACAATGTCATACATACATACATACATACATACATACATACATTCATACGTACGTATGTACGTACGTACGTACATACATGTACTTAAAAATCCTCAAAACGCTATCAAGCTAAAAAGTCTTATGCTGACCTCCGTTTCTGTGAAAATCGATGTCGAAAATAGTAGATATTATGATGTTCATCCTAATCTCAGTTGTAGGCAAATAAGCAAACCCTGTGTGAGAAGACCCTCCAGTGGGTTACGACTGTCTGATTTGACTCAACAGATTATTTTTCATTCGCGAGCTTTTGGCTAAGCTGATAATTATAGGCCTATCACATGAGAAGCCAAATGGCCTTGACACCGCCAGCAATCTCTTGGGTATTAGATGAGACCCATTTGGACTTTATACGTGGAAATGTGTGTCCTATTGTAATTGGAATTGAAAATTTATATAGCGCCGCTCAAAAATAACAAAAACCTAATCTACGCTAGCCAACATAATGTTAAATGTATGAAAAATAATCTTCGTTTATTATTCCAAACTGACGCACCGCAGTATGATTACAATTCACAGTATGAACGGATGATCACAAGTTATTACAGGAGTCGAATGTAGCAGCCAAGTAAGACGTCCATCACGTCCTACTGCTCATCTTAAAACGCCATCTAGCGAATGAAAGGATGAGTCGACCTTTGAGGGATGACGGGGTAGAAGCCATGGATGGTGGATACTGGCAGGTGCATTTCCCATTGAATGGAAATACGTCGATTTTTTTTATACGAGTCTGCTTGAGTCGACGTATGAATTCGATGCCGTACTAGGACTGCTAATGCATGTAGCTTAGACGTATAGCCCCATGCAAGGACAATATTGAGTGGCTTTCACAGAAATGCTATTACGAGCCCATTGTTTCAGACGATCTCTATAGTTGAGAACATCTCATTTTACTTCCAAAGCCGTTTGAAGAACACCTGCTTGTTTAAGAAAATCGACGTGTTTTCATTCAAAGCCAGTATCAACGGAAAGGTATTGTGAACTAATTTAGGAAGTGAAACGACCTGTCCTTTTGTTTAAAAAAATAACTTGTCAAGGAAAAGGATTGTTTCGCGTATTATATAAAACTAGCCCTGACCCCAAGAAGAAAATTGATTTATTTACGAAACAGTAAATCAAGAAGGCGCTGTTTTACCACACACTAACAGACACAATCATGTGCATGTAACATTTACCCGCCACAGACGGGTGGAAGTATGGGATGGCTCAGATGGCGTGCTATGCCATGGAAGTAACCGATTATTAAACCATTTAGATGTCCAAATAAGTTTCATGAACCGATCTAGTCCATATGCGGGACACAACTAGTCATAGAAATCTCATTTCGTTTAAACCTGTCTGTTTGAGTCATGTATTAAAAATTCATTGTCGGTAGGCCCCTACTAAAAGCAATTAGGTCAACATTCTGACTAGATTCCGGCGAGTATGTATCACTTGGTGGGAAAGATTTTGAAGCGATGTACAGCCATTATTATGGCAGCTACAGATGGAAGGATGAACGAACTCACGGAAGTCATCAACGATGACTTGGCAAAGAAAAACAGTGGCAGTACACCATCCTTTGATGCATGTATAAAACGAACAGAAGCGGTATACGTATAGCAATGTATAATTATGTTGTATAATAGTTACAGGCAATGTGTAAAATCAGGGATTTTGTAAAATGCCTGAAATTTTTAGGCAATTTGTAAAATCCCCAATTCACTCGGGCACTTTACAAAATCCCTGAAAAAACCAGGGATTTTGTAAATTCCCTGAAATCTGATGATGAAAATTTGACAGATTGCCTGAAAGTGACGAAAATTATCGAAGTTTTACAAATTACCTGAAAAAACCAGGGATTTTGTAAAATCCCTTAAATCTGATGATTACAGGCAATGTGTAAAATCAGGGATTTTATTAAATGTTTAGGCAATTTGTAAAATCCCCAATTCATTCGGGCACTTTATAAAATCCAGGGATATAAAAAAAACAGGGATTTTGTAAAATCCCATAAATCTGATCATGTCCGCCTTTGGCTGCGTGTCCGACATGTTCGCCGGCTATGTTTCAAGTCATGTGGTCGGGGCCGTGACTTGTTTGTTCCCTTCCTCTTAGGAGCCTAAATAGAGCCTTGAGTTGTCGTGACGGATTGTCAATTAATAAGAATAAATAAATAAATAAATAAATAAACTAAAAAAAATAAAATAAATAAATATAATTATATTTATTTATTTAATCAATTAATTAATTAATTAAATTTAATATATAAATTTATTTATTCATATAATTAAAAAAAAAAATAAAAATAAAAATAAATAAAAATAAAAAATTAGTTAATTAAATTATTAATTATCTAATTAATTAAATGAATTATATAATTACATTTATTTATTCATATAATTATTTATTTTATTTTATTTTTATAAAAAATAAAATAAAATAAATAATTATATGAATAAATAAATTTATTTATTCATATAATTATTTAATTTAATTTTATTAAATAAATAGAAATAAAAATAAATAATTAATTAATTAAATTATTAATTATTTATTTAACAATTTATTAAACAATTATATGAATAAATAAATGTAATTATTTAATTCATTTAATTAATTAGATAATTAATAATTTAATTAATTAATTATTTATTTTTATTTATATTTATTTTATTTTTTATTTTATTTTTTTATTTATATATTAAATTTAATTAATTAATTAATTGATTAAATAAATAAATTTAATTATATTTATTTATTTATTTATTTTATTTTATTTATTAATTTATTCTTATTAATTGACAATCCGTCACGACAACTCAAAGCTCTATTTAGGCTCCTAAAAGGAAGGGAACAAACAAGTCACGGCCCCGACCACATGACTTGAAACATAGCCGGCGAACATGTCGGACACGCAGCCAAAGGCGGACATGATCAGATTTATGGGATTTTACAAAATCCTATTTTTATCCGGGATTTTATAAAGTGCCCGAGTGAATTGGGGATTTTACAAATTGCCTAAAAATTTCACAAAATCCCTGATTTTACACATTGCCTGTAATCATCAGATTTATGGGATTTTACAAAATCCCTGGTTTTTTCAGGTATTTTGTAAAACTTCGATAATTTTCGTCACTTTCAGGCAATCTGTCAAATTTTCATCATCAGATTTCAGGGATTTTACAAAATCCCTGGTTTTTCAGGGATTTTGTAAAGTGCCCGAGTGAATTGGGGATTTTACAAATTGCCTAAAAATTTCAGGCATTTTACAAAATCCCTGATTTTACCACATTGCCTGTAACATATATAGGCCTACTATACTCTCGTTATAAAAGACTTCATTATAACGCGGATTCTGATGTAACACCGCCGGCTACACGGATCACAAGTTTAGCTGAGCTTTAGAGAAAAGAGCTCATTACAGGAGTCCTTGATAGATTATACCAAAGACAGCGCTATAAGTAGAGTGTCATGTATATACCGCGCATGCAATGTTAATGTGTCCGCATAAGATGATTGACTGAGGGTCAATCTGGTTGTGACGAGAGCGCTGAATGAATAATGGATGCCAACATCGGACAACAACAGCGCACAGGTGGACGCTCCTTGTGTAGTCTCTGATGTCGACGCAGATTCTCTTTAATTCCGCTTCTCTTAGTCACCTGCTCCTTAGAAGTTTATGCCAAATCAGTTTTATTGTGACCCGCTAGGAGGTAAGATACCAAAATTGCATGGGCTTTGTATAAACTGCGAAAATACAGTTTGAATGTACATCACTCAAGCGACGACTGAGTAAACCCAATTTGAATGTACATCGCTTTAACGGTGATCGGCATTGGTTCACTTCGCTAAAGTGTTAAGTTCCACTCATGTAGAAGAGTGGAACTTAAGTTATGTTACCTTGATCACAGCTTATCTAGAAAGTATGTCACGTGATTGGGTGCATCCAGTGAAATCGATTGATAAATATATAAAATGGCACCTCATTCATTAGCTAAGAGGCGCAGATGAAGCCCAGGCATCATCTGGACAAATCATGAAAGCTTACGCAGAGTGGAAGAGCTAAGTTTCAGCTTAGAACAATTCCATCCATAGTTAAATAAATCAGTATATCATAATCATCATCATCATCAGTTCCTGACGCCAGCCATTTAGAGGGGATGAGTACGAATAAATGATCTCCATTGTTTTCAGCCATTTGCAAGTCCATTGCTTCCCTTAGCATTAGTCCTAGTGATGCTATGTCCTCATTTGCATTGTCTATCCAGCGTAATCTTGGTCCTAAATACCCCAGTATATATATATATATATATATATATATATATATATATATATATATATATATATATATATATAAACCAGACAGTCAATCAATCATTTATACAAGTAATCAGTTAATCCAGCAATCAATTCGCCCATTACTCGATCACACTTTCGTCCATTAACCCACTAACCAACCCCACGGTAGTCGTCTAATACCGACCGCATTCAGACCTTACTCTGCTCATTTACATGGACAGCTCACAGGCGATATAGCGACATACTCCATCGTTTTGTGCAGTGCACAGAGTTCAGATGTAACGGCGCAATATTCCCTCTGAATGCTACGGATATCGCATTTCACTGCGACGTTGTCATTCAATTGCTAGAGGTTAATTAATCAGAGTATTACAATTCAGCGACCGACTCTATAGGAAAACTGCTTGCAAATGATTACATGTATACATGTATACTGAAGCAGTATGCTGTGGCGCTGGCATCAACGGGGTTTCAACGCTAATTTCCTGACTTATTTCTAGGTCTCTTATCCACTCGGTGCATATGTAGAAAGTAGACTAAACATTGCCAAAGATGACTTTTGTGATTTTTTTCTTGGCACTGGATGTTACGACTGTTCTGTGCCGATATGTATGGCATAGTAACCTATAGTATAGTATAGTATAGTATAGTATAGCATAGTATAGTATAGTATAGTATAGTATAGTATAGTATAGTATAGTATAGTATAGTATAGTATAGTATAGTATAGTATAGTATAGTATAGTATAGTATAGTATAGTATAGTATAGTATAGTATAGTATATTATAGTATAGTATAGTATAGTATAGTATAGTATAGTATAGTATAGTATAGTATAGTATAGTATAGTATAGTATAGTATAGTATAGTATAGTATAGTATAGTATAGTATAGTATTGCATGGTATAGTATAGTATAGTATCGTACAATTCAATACAGTATGGTATAACATGGTATGGTACATGTATGATACTTTTTCCTCGATTCGAATCAATTAAATATGAGTCCGAGAAATTTCTTCGCGCAATAACAGCGCAGTTTTCAAAAAGTGTTTCTTTCAATAGAATGAGTTCACAAAAATAATTGGTAAACTGAACGTGTGGACAAAGGACCAGTCACATCAGTGAACGCGACAATCCAGAGACAGACTGAATACTATGATATAGTACAATTCAGCATCATACTGAACTGTGATGCATTCTTCTCATTTGTATTCTGTTCTTTTGTGTGCTCCAGTTGGTATACGTCCTCCTGAAATCAAATCAGTCGTACGTCGTCTGAAACATTTCTAGAGAAAAAAATCGGAGTCATTTGTCGTCGTCGTCGGATTCTCTGCCTCATTTGTTTTATCTTGCTGTGACTTCTGTGTACGACGACCAACCAACGAATCGATCTGTTGAAGGACACACGAGAACAGTGTCTTAGAACGTCGTCTCTGACTCTGTCTGTCTGCCTCTGTCTGTCTGTCTGTCTGTCTCTGTCTCTGTCTGTCTCTGTCTGTCTCTGTCTCTCTGTCTGTCTCTGTCTGTCTGTCTGTCTGCCTGCCTGTCTGTCTGTCTGTCTGTCTGTCTGTCTGTCTGTCTGTCTCTCTCTCTCTCTCTCTCTCTCTCTCTCTCTCTCTCTCTCTCTCTCTCTCTCACTGGAGTGTCGCACTCACTGATATGACCGGGTTTTTGTCCACTAAGCACGTGTTTAATTTAGCTGTTAATTTTATTCGCTCATTTGATTTAAAGAAACAGTTTTTATTGGAAACTGTGCTGTGATTACGGAAAGAAATATTATACTATATTATCACCATGTAATTATCTCTTTGGTTATTATTTTATTTTTATTTTTATTTTAATTCCAGTTATGTTTTCTGCAATTTTAGTTACCTATAAACAATGCATAACTAAAGACCACCTTACTTCTGGTCAGGGGCGGAGACTTAGGGGGGGACAGGGGGACGGTCCCCCCCAAAACTTGAGGTGGGGGGGACGGAGCTGCTTATATCCCCCCAATATTTCTGAAATATTTCATGAATATAATTATAATAGCTACGAGTAACAGCTGGTTCTTATCAGCACTCAAATAATAGAGCAATTTTGTTCAGATGACAGCTTAAAATGCTACCATTACAGTGTGGAAATTCAAAAATCTTAGATAGGGGAGGGGTCACGTCCCCTCCCCAAACTCAAACACGACTCAAACTACATGTTAGCTAAGAGTGACAGCTGGTTCTTATCAGCACTCAAATAGTAAAGCAATTTTGTTCAGATGACAGCTTAAAATGCTACCATTACAGTGTGGAAATTTAAAAACATTTAGATAGGGGAGCAGGGACGTCATTTGGGGGGGGCAGGGGGTGGCATTTGCCCCCCCTGAAAAATCAACTATATGTATGTCAGTGCATTTGATGAAATAATGTAACTTAATTCGTCACTAGGAGTCTAGGACAGCAGTCCTTAATATATTCACTTGTGATTTTCTAAGTATGTATATTGATTTTTGTCTACCTCTTCGTATGCACTTTGCACGTAACCCGAGGTACCGAGACAGTTAGAAAGATGTACATAATCATATAAATGAAATTTGTAGTAGGTCTGCTTTAGCTATATAAGTACTATGTAACTGGAGACGAACAGGCAATCCAGCCTTTCAGTCACACAGATTATCTCATATACCGACTGGCCGAGAAAGCACACAGAGTTGCCTGTCAAAGGCGACTATCCGAGAGAGCCCACAGAGGTACCGGTCAACGGCATAGTTGTAAGATTGATAGCCCCTGATAGCCTCTACATGATGTAGGTCAATGCTAATGTTCATGCTTTCTTTCATTATACTCACCTTATATGACCCTTTTCCAACATTCCCATGCAGCTTCACCATCAGGAAGATATCTCTCATCAACTAGCCTCCCACCCACATTCTGGCTCTCACGCATGAAACCAGGGTTTGCAGTAGACCTATATCAAATTTCTAGCCAGGAGCCCTTGCCTAAGCCAAAACCTTTCAGTCACACAGATTGTCCCATTGGTATATTATATACATTTTGGATTGTCATTCTCTGCACGTTTTGTTTGGATCGGGTGATGCGGCTAATGGATAAAACTCTTATGATACATAGGCCTACACATAGACTTCTAAATACATTAGCATCTGGACGGACAGGGTGATAATGGTCAAGACAGGTTAAGGCCAGTCATTTCAGCAGGGCTTTAGAATTACCATGCTGGATTTGTATTGATTTCCCATATTCAGACAATAGATATAAATTTACAAACGACTTATTTAAACTTTGAAATGACTATGCAAGTTTCTCCAGTATGATAGCTAATAAAAAAGAATAATAATATATAAGGAAATTAATTACTACATATGTACACATCTATCTCTGCACCTATATACAGACCCTAATTACATGTTCCTAACTGCACAAAAAGTCCATGTTCATTCATATTCATATAGCACATTTAGTATGCTTGTCTGTAGTGTTCCTTTGCATAGGTATTCAGTAAAGAACTTTCGGTTTACAGTGGCATTGTCCACAGAGATGGCAACGACATTAAATGACACACTTCTCAGCAATGCTGCCACTTCCAAGTAGCATTCGTATTGTTTGGAAGCAGTTAGTTTTGCCATAGGATAGATGGTTACTAGATCCTCGTATTTAGAAGCTAGTGATTTGACCATGAAACAAAGCAGTGTTGAAGCTACTGTTCCATCAGGAGTCAGTCCCAGCATTTCACCACTTGTATATTAAATTCGCTTAGCAATGTAAATCTCATCAATTATGAGAATGACTGTCCTCTCATATTGATTTAGTTTCGATATTCTCATTTTCAAGTATGAACTATTGTCCATTCCAGTCCCAGAATTCAAACGCCTAGTACCTTTCTTGAGAGTGGTCATTGAAGGCAGACAAACAACATTTTGCTCTTGCAGAGCTGCATAGGCAGCTGGACTAGCAGCATAGATAATATACAACATAATTACAAGCATAGGTGAATATATTCGACTAAATTTACTCAAAGAAAGTAACTTCAGCTGTTCAATAATGAAACTAATCTTCCTGTGCTCATCACTCTCATAGCTAAATCTATCGATAGAGGTTTTCAGCAGCTGTACTGCCATTCTCAGGATAAAATCAATGGACCTGGTATTCGGACTTTCAATCCATGACTTGACACAAGCCATTAGATTAACTAATTGTGACAAGGAATGAATTGAACTCTTGACCAAATCAACATACTGTGATGATGGAACAACTTTGTTGTCCACTGTAAGACTTACTGTTAAGTCAGCATTAACAGTAATGCAGCTAGTAATATGAGGTACATCATCTGTTATTCCAATTAGATATATTAGCAGACTCTGCTGAACAATACAAGTTCTAAAGCCTTCAGGCAAAGTTGTCTCACCTCTCAGTCGCTCCTCAACTTCTGCTAATGTGAGGCTAGAAATGTCATCATTTAGGACTGTTCATGACTTTCTAGTCTCTTAACTTCTTCTTGAAATCTGATTGATTATGTAGCTCTAGATGTTGCCCTTGGAGCAGCTGGTGTTTTCGAGAGATAAGTGGGTGCATTGAAGAAGACAGAAGGAACAGCATCATCCTTAAGAAACCTTTTTTGGGGTTTATCAGACACTGCAGCATTCTTCTTCTGTCTGGCAACATTTGTGTCGTGCCACTCCTGCATGAAGTCACTGGTTGGAAATGAAGTGAACAGAGTCTTGAATGTTTAGTCGGAATAAAGTCTTTGCGAGGATTAGCTCGATTCCATTTTTCGCATAATTCAGGATTACGAATTGGAAAAGAATTAAATGTTATTTTTCTCCATCGTCTCCAGCACCTGAGCAACCTTGATATCCACTCCTACAGCCGAATGCTGCACACTTATTCACCATTTTGCTTTCGTGCACAGTAGTAAACAACAGTTAAGTAACGTAGGCTGTAATGACGATAATCCGGACAAACAGAATAATGAATAAATCCACCCGAAACTGCAGACAATCAAGACTCGTAAAATGGCAAATCTGCTGAATAAAGTACTCGGATAATCCAAATTTGTCCGAAGAAGGTAATCTAAGATCGTCTGCATCCCAACATCGCAGAAGCTATTGGCTGATACAGACTCGAAAATGAATAGAGGCTTCGAACTCCAACCGACCAGTGTACGTGCATGGAGTAGACTATAATATACTACCTTGCAGGCACACAGGGTAAACTTTGTATGTAGTCTTAGCGGGTCACCAGCTAGCCTGTGTGCCCGGCCAGGCCGGCCTCAATTCGTCGGGCAAAGATCATTAGCCGCTGTACCCTGTCCGTCCAGATGCTAATGTATTTAGAAGTCTATGGCCTACATGTAGGTGTAGATGTAAATATCAATAATAAACTGACACCTGTGAAGGTAAGCTAATTTGCTATTCATCAGTCTTACATTATAGAACTTATTTCACAGTCAAAGTTTTCCTATGTTATGCATATTTAATCAAATTTGCCAGAAAGGTTTCATTTCTTGTGGAAATATCTAACCACGTCTGCAAGTGAGTTGGCAGAAAAAGCTGTAGCTTCAGCAAAGCAATATCCTGCTGACCTCAATAACAGAAATTCATCATTTACCCTCTGTACATAAGGCACATTTTGAATGTACCCATTTAACACCACTGGACCTGTTGGACTTTTTAACGCAGTGCAATCCTTCAAAGCAATTTCCAAATGTGTGTGTCAGCTTACATATACTGCTGACAATTATTCCATCAACAGTAGCCTCTGCAACTCAAGGTGATTAAGAATTTTTAAGGTCTATGATGTCTCATTAATGTCTTGTGGATTTGGCTTGGTTGAGCATTAATTGAGTCTAATATTGCCTGAACAATTGATTTATTTTGAATTGTCATAAGAAATTTTGCAGAAAAAAGGACCAGGAATGCTCCTTTGTTGAGCAAATAAGCCTATTAAGTTGTTTAAGCATGATCGTATTCTTTTTGTGACAGTGGTGTGGAGGCTTCCAAAGTTTTTCTTTAATTTGAATCTTCATAATTCCATTTGCATCTGTGATTGAAGTGAAGGCACACAGTGACAGCAGACAATTGGTTGATAAAGTTGCAATGTAGCATAACAATTTACATATGTTGCTCTGTAGACTTTGTTTTATATATATAATTATATATATATATATATATTTATATATATTCCGAACTTGCTAGTTGCAAGATTTACATCACAATGAATCAATCATTCATTGTCAATGATTGATATGATAGCTATTTTAACTTCTTAAAGTAAATTTTCAATTTTTACTGCTGTTTCGTTATCTTTGGCCAGCCTCAGATGGAGCTTTGCTTCTCTGACACCCTGAGGACCATGACCAGGAGCTTTTCCCTCATAAATAATAATAGCCCAATAATAATTAGTGCAGGCCTAGTTCATGCAGCATGCAATACTGCTTTGTTAACTGACAAATTAAAGTATTTTTAAAAAGTATTTTAGCATTATAATTTAAAGTACAAATACTGAAAAAATATTTTAAGTAGAAGTATAAATACTGTCATTCTATTGTATTTTAAATACTAGTATTTAAAATACTTCCCATCACTGAATCAAACATAGTAAGAAATAAATAAGAACAAGAAGGAAACATGTTAAAATATTTAACCACAGTTCTGCACATGTAGACTAAATGCAAAACTTGACAAGCTGACCAAGTTTGCCCCGAAAATTTTTCTTGCCTCCCTGAAAAAAACTGAAATGACGTCCCTGTAGGGGAGGGGTCACATCCCCTCCCCAAACCCCTCCCCAAACTCAAGCACGACTCAAACTATGTATGTAAGCTACGAGTGACAGCTGGTTCCTATCAGCACTCAAATTATAGAGCAATTTTGTTCAGATGACAGCTTAAAATGCTACCATTACAGTGTGGAAATTCAAAAATTTTAGATGGGGAGGGGCACATCCCCTCCCCAAACCCCTCCCCTGCTCGGCGCTACGCGCCTCGCCGATCGTCCTTCGGCCGCTCCTTCGCCCGTCCCCCAAACCCAAGACCAAGTCTCCGCCTATGCTTCTGGTAATGGCTATCGCTTCGCTAATTGAAACTGGGGGCCTTATTAGCGGGACCTAGGTCCCTTTAGGTCTCCTTTATTGACTCTTCTATTCTAACCCATTATGCTTTCTCCTGCGGATTTAAAACTGTATTTACTTAAATATTTACATTGAATATCTTTGGCTTTCGTTTTTTTACTTTTCCTCAGCACTCGTGTGTTTTCATGTAATCTGGCATTTTTTTCTTGAAGGTTCAATAAAAATGATTTGATTTGATTTGATTTGATACTATATTCTGATGAACTATTCTATACTAGGTTATGCTATGCTGTACTATGCTATGTTATGCTATACTATACTATACAATACAATGCTATGCTGTACTGTACTATATACTATACAATGTCATACTATACCATACAATGCTATGCTATGCTGTACTATACAATGCTATGCTATACTATACAATGCTATGCTGTACTGTACTATACCATACTATACCATACTATGCTATACTATATTATACTATACTATATTACGAATAGTCTCTTGAAGTGATGGTATAGAAACATTTGCTAATAGAGATGCCTGTATTTTTTATTGTTTGTTTTAACGTATACAAAAGCCAATGAATAAGTCACTTTTCTTCATTGAATAGTCTTGAAACTGAGATTTGCGTTTGCTCATCGAAATCTGCTAGAAGTGTAGCGTCATTCTAAACATTGGGGTTCCTTTCATAACCAAACAAATTGTGTTTTCGCACTAGCGACCATCACCCGGAATATGATCCTCCTCAGTGTGTCGATTTCATTCCGAAGCTTTTAAAGGAAGCCGCATTCAACACTGACGGCTTTCGACAGCAGAGAATTAGCACGCCTCTCTAAGAATGTATCCTGACACAAAAGGTGTTGACATAACAGTGCATTGTCGACGTCTATGGAGGCTTCGCTGACCAACTTCCCTCCGCTTAGACTATTCGTGCAAATATTTCATTTCAGGTCAGACGACAAAATGTCGAGAGACGAGCGTCGAATGGCGCCAACAAAAGCCGTCTGCCCCAATGAAACAAGAGTCATGCTTCGTGAAAATAGAAGCGACGATGATAGTCTTGCTGCAGCTGTCATTCGTTTTAAATAGACATCGCCAAATCGTGCTGTTGTTCAGTTTCAAGTGTTCAAAGAATTTATTGCTTTTTCCTGTATACATCATAGAGAATTCAGTTTTGTTTGGTGTAGAGTGGTGTTCTGCAGTGTACCCCTTTCTCTGTGCGTAGTGTAGGCCCTAATGCAGTGTAATTTACCTTAGTTTGGTTTTATGGTGTGCTCAGTAGTGTTGTGCGCACTGTACTGTAAGTCGAGAGGTCGGGGGTTCAAACCCTAGCCAGGACAGAAATTCGGTTCGAGTACATCTTCGCGTCGGATCCTCTTTTATTCTGACGCATCATTAGCTGATATCATTATCATTAGGCCTACATTGTGCGTCAACAAATCAGCTGCCGAAAACATCTCTGAAAAACATACGAAACACTGACCATAACACAAAAACAACGCATCTGAATATATATATTTTGTTTTCTTCCAATCATTGCAGATTATGACCCTTAGGAAGCTCTTATAAATTCTGAACCCATACCACCGACAGCGCACGAGAGGCTGGACTTCAGAGAGAGAGAGAGACAGAGAAATATAAAGAGAGACAGACAGACGGACAGACAGACAGACAGAGAGGAAAGAGAGAGTGCCAGGTAGAGACCCGTACAAAACACGCCATTATAACACGATGCGACTTATACGACGTTATTATTTTGATGTAAGGCGATGCCGTCCTATTTCATTTAATATTTAGAATGCAATATAATGTGATCATCTACTTCAGGCGTTCGTTAAGATGGCATCACATCTTGTCATGTTGTTAGCACTGATGCGTTTATCGATATAGTACGTTTGGTTTCTATAAGGCGAATTAAGTATCGGATCTTTGGACTACTTTTTCCAGCG
Source organism: Aporrectodea caliginosa (assembly GCA_020284085.1). Classification (NCBI taxonomy): domain Eukaryota; kingdom Metazoa; phylum Annelida; class Clitellata; order Crassiclitellata; family Lumbricidae; genus Aporrectodea; species Aporrectodea caliginosa. The sequence goes on from JACEVL010000078.1 coordinate 1,812,077, forward strand.
ATAAGACTTTAGTAGTCTGCTAGCTCCATGTCTTAGGTCGCTTTTGATATCCAACGGCTTTCCGTATTGACACAGAGGTTTTATTAAGCTCGATGGGTGGCATTCGTGGAAGTTATGACATCTGTTAACGGCATGACTTACATAAATTGACCTGAAGGGAAGACTGCTGCTTGGTAATTTTGTAAAAGCAACCCTTAAAATGTCAGCAGGGTCTTTGGTCACAAAAAATCAGTATGATAAATGATATAAAGATCAAAAGCGTGATGATTGGATTTATGGAAAATACGACGAGGAGAGAAAGACCAAGCAGAGAATAGCATAGATGGCTTGAGCCATAATGAAATGATCGCTGGAGACGTGACCCTAGCACTGTACACACAGTTGAATGTGTGGGAGACAATATAATGCTCAGTGGACACCTTCGGAAGTTCAGCAGACGGACAAAGGTGATGACGATGACGATAATGATGAGGCAGCATTGGAACATTCTATACAACGGGATAGGCTATGAAAAATTAAGACTGAAGCAGAGAACTATGGAATCAGCATGCACCTTTAACAAGCCTCTGAAATCTGTTCTTTACCGGTATCGCCGGAGTTGGGCTGGGTGCGACTGTGAGTAGGTATTTTGGAAGGGCGCTATATAAGTCTTCTGAATGAATGAATGAATGAATGAATGAATAATTGAATTAACTATTGAAAAGGGAATCAGTACAGGTAAGACAGTTGACGTTGTGACTGTGCCATTGTTAAAAATCACTTAGTTATGCATAACAGAAAGGAGTAGATCGTTGCGCCAAAGAAGTTCAAGTTTTGTCATAAGTGAAAAGACATCGAAGAGAATAATACAATAGGACGGTCACTTTTACAGGTCACAATAATAAGGCGCTACCGGCATAGGCGCAACCACCCTATGGGACCCGTGGGACGCGTCCCCCCAACTTTCGAACAGCTTGGGACCGTCCCCCCAACTTTTGAAAATTTTGAGGCAAACAAGAGCCCAAAATGCACTCCATTTGGTATCAAATGCTCAAAATTGCGTCGGCTTCTGGGGCTCCGCCCCAGACCCCGACTTACGACGCTCCCCCATACCCCTATAGTCGTCTATAGGAGCTTCTTGCCTTCCGCGATCTCTCCCTCTGTACCATTAATGCCAGTATAGTACAAGGCTCTGACCTTGGACCTACTGATTTTGTCATAGCCATTTCTAGCCTTAAAACTAAATACAGTGAAAACCGTCTCACTAAATATGCCGACGATAGCTATACTTGCTGGTCCGGGTGGTCCCTGCTTCCTGCATTGACAGCACTCTTTCTTAACTTGACCATATCTCTAAGTGGGCATTCATTAGGAATCTTAAATTAAACTATGCTAAGACCAGAGAAATGGTTGTCAAACGACCGAGGTCCAAACCTATTGCCCTCCCTCCTCTCATACCTGGCATCGAGTTGGTCCAGGAGATGGTTATTTTGGGTGTCACCATCTCTGATCGGATTGGCTTTGGGGTACACATCATCGTGACACATGGACAAAATACATGTATGCTGCAAAGCCCGAAAATCCATGTTCGCGATACGTGTTTTGGTCGCCCACGGTCACCACGGTCAACGTCTCTTTGACGTTGTTGGGGCAACTACCCTCGCACGGCTACTTTATGCCTCCTCTGTTTGGTGGGGATTTGCCACTGTAGGGGAACATAAACGCCTTAACGGTATTCTGAGAAAATTGACCCGTTCAGGCTTCCTCCCTGCCGATTTTCCTAGTTTTGACTAACGCTGTTCTAGAGCATATTCTACTCTTTTCCGTTCAATTCCTTAAACCCTTGTCACGTCCAGTAAGACTCTAGTTTATTCATTTTAATAAAGTCACATTTTCACAGATCTATAGATGGTTTAGGTGCTTTTATATCGAAATCATCGGTGAAAAATCTGAGGTAAATTAAAGCCCAAAATGTACTCCATTTGGCATCAAATGCTCAAAATTGCGTCGGGCTCTGGGGCCCCAGACCCCGATGCGAGAGCTTACGACGCTCCCCATACCCCCTAGTCGTTAGGGGCTTCTTGGCTCGGTACGCAGCTTCGCGCCTTCGGCGCTCGCAACCCCCCACTCAGACATTCTAGTAGGTCCCCAACTTCTGGACCGTGGTTGCGCCCCTGGCTACCGGGTGTATCCGATGTGGATCCAAGCATGACCTTTAAGCCATATCAAGCTTTATGATACGACGTTGAAAGCTGTTAAAATGAGAACACTTTATTTGGTACTGAGCAAACGTCACACAGAGCTGAGTTAGAAATACAAAAAAAGGCACCGAAAGAAACGAAGAGGCAGAGAACGATGAGGTGAGTCAGGAACAGATAGAGAAGCACAAAAGCAGACTGAGACAGGGACATCTACAGATCAAGCAAAAGACTTATGGGCAACAACTTAGAATAATAGGATTACACGAGAAGGACTAGTTGGACAGGGCAGGGGTGGATGCAGGAAAGAAGAAGAAAATGATGATATAAGTTATAACGAAGGACGGATTCCGTAGACGGAATAACGACGAAGGGTGAAGGAAAGAAGGAAAGAAAGAATGAATGAAGGAAAGCAGGAAGGAAGGGAATATGGAAAGAAGGAAGGAAGGAAAGAAAGAATGTAAAAAGAAAAGAAGGAAGGACAGAAAAAGGAAAGAAGGAAGGAAGGCAAGGAGGAAGAAAGGAAAGAAGGAAGGAAGGAAAGAATGTATAAAGGAAAGAAAGGAAGGAAAGAAAAAGGAAGGAAGGAAGGAAGGTAAGGAGGAAGGAAGGAAAGAAGGAAGGAAAGAGACGAGAGGAGGGTGGAACTTTAAGTTCTCAGCCGGTGGTTCTCCGCCATTTCGTTTCCTTTCGGTGCCTCTTTCGTGCCTCTGATTGAGTTCCATGTACGCCTAATGTTCTCAAGTTTACAGCTTTCAACGTCGCGTAATAAAGCGTGGCATGGCTACACTCTTTACGGTCATGCCTGGATAAGCAAGCGCATTCAAAGAGAGGAGAGGAGGATGGAACTTTAAATGAATATGTATAAGCAACTGAAGTGAATATATATGCTTGTACGTGCGCATGCATGTACGCTTGTATACATGTCTACATGCTATATGCCTTATATGTATGCATGTATTGTATTGTATTGTATTTTAACACTTGTTATAGCGCCCCTACCAGATTTCCCATTCAGAGGCGCTCCCGACTACTGCGCGAACGCTGAATCGGAGTTTCACGCCGAAGCGCATGAGCAATTGCGAGTCAAGGACTTGCCCAGGGTCCCTACGCGCGACTTTGAGGTGGATTCAAACCCGCAACCCTCCAGCTGCAAGGCACCGAACATACCCCCTAAACCACCGCGCCCCAGTTGTATTGTGATGTGTTGTATTGTGTGTTGTATTGTACTCCACGTTTATAATGCGACCGAGCCACCCGCAGTAAAGATCCGAGAAATTAATCTCTGATAAACCGACCGGACCGGGAAGCGAACCCGGGGTGCCGGCGTGACGAGCGGGCTACCAACCCACTCGGCCACTCAGGACCCTTTGTATGTATGTATGTATGTATGTATGTATGTATGTATGTATGTATATATGTATGTATGTATGTATGTATGTATGTATGTATGTATAAAATAATAATAATAATCTTTTCTTTATTAAAGCGCCTGACAAACGCACTGCGCTGTACATTTACATGTTATGCAATTGAAACAATTCACCAGAAGAACACAAATGACAGAAAACATAAATCTTAACTACTAACAGAACAGACAGCCTGCAATACTGGTTCTGTAATAGCAGCCTACAAAGCATGTCCGCCCTACGGGACTCGAACTCGGTACCTCTTGCTCTCTATGCCAGTGTGTTAACCAATGCGCTATGTATGTATGTATGCGTACAGAACCTCACAAAGGTCCTGCAACATGGCTACCTAAAGCACTCCTTTCATGAGTCTGCAAATGACAGTGTATGCCTCGTTCTGCTTCATTTTGAAGGAATGTCGCGAATGGTCGATGACAGCAAAGTTAACGGATATTCTTCGTAATCGGATAAGCTATCTGAGTCTGCAGGAAGCTGCGTGATGTTTGATATTCATGAAATGCAACTGATACAAGAGTTGGAAATCTATACCAGGCTATTGATATAGGGTCAGTTTATTGGATTTGGTTGTTGACTCATGCGATACACGTAAACAAACACATAAAGCTGAACAAAATGGCACTGTTTTTGTATTGGTGTGCTCCATTGTATGTGGTGTGTTTACGCCTTTGTTAGAGGATGTTCGTGATGGCGCAATGTAAGGTTACATATTTACATTTACATGCATTCGAGTATAACCCAATGAGTAGCCTAGTGTAGTTAAGTCTAGTGTAGTTAAGTATAGTATAGTTCTGTCTAGTGTAGTTTAGGCTTTTGTTTCTATTAGTGTAATGTTAGAGTATTGGCTATCTACATGTATACTAGTGTAGTACTTTTTAGGCAGCAATACTCTTTCGTCTAGGTAGAGGGATTTAGTCCAGTCTATGAGCTAGTCAATATTCAATAGGCTAGTCTATTGCCTATTCTAATCTATAATCTAGACTATAGTCTAGTCTATAGTCTAGTTTACTCTTGTCTAACCTAGTCTAGCCTTGTCTTGTGCTACTTTCATCTTATTTGAAGACTAATATGGCCCCGTTTTGTGTCAAATAAGGGCAACAACAGAACAACAGATGGAATTAAATCCCGCAATCATAATATTTTCCACGGATGCAGTCGAGGCTCAGGCAGACCAGCGAAGCCTTCATTGGCCGAAATTATCCGAAGACAGATTTTCTGTCTTCACCTAAACAACACCCTATTGTTGTTTTTTCTCACCTAATCAGACCTCACGAGATCTCATCTATTCAGACATTCAGTCATTCAGTCAGTATCCTGTCTGTCTGTCTGTCTCTGTGTTTGTCTGTCTTTGTGACTGTCTGTCTTTGTGTCTGTCTGATCTTTGTGTATGTCTGTTTTTGTGTCGGTCTGCCTTTGTGTCTTTCTGTCTTTGTGTCTGTTTGTCTTCGTATCTGGCTGCCTTTGTGTCTGTCTCTGTGTCTGTCTATCTTTGTGTCTGTCTTTGTGTATCTCTTTGTGTATGTATGTCTTAGTGTATGTCTGTCTATCCTGTCTTTGTGTTAGTCTGTCTTTATGTCTGCCTCTCGTTTTGTCTGTCTGTAAGTCTGTCTGTCTGTCTATCTGTCTATCAGATAGGTGGTCAGTCTGTTTGTTTGTCTATCTTCAACCTAGATAAAATGTGTAGCCTAAATCAGATTGTTCCTATTGTTCTGTTGAACGGAGAGCCCAACAGACTTGAACTACATTACATGGGGTCAACGCTCAGTAGTCTATAGACTACTATATCAACCAAGCGTTCACCCTCAATTTCACCCTCAATGAAAGTTATGTCTGCAACGATCAGACATATTTCGTATCTAAATATTTATGTGGCGCCTTTTTCAATTATAGGCTGCAGATGAAAATCTCAAAATGATTGCGATAACGTTGAACAGAACAACACAAACGTTAAAAGGGTGGTTAACCCGTTCCATGCGATAGCTAAAACATGGAGTAATATTTTGAAAGATGGCTAAAACGCTAAAAAGAATGGCTAAAATTGTCAACTGGTTGGCTGAAGCGTTCGGCAGTTGAGCTAAACTTTTTAACGAAAGGCTAAAATATTAAAATGCATGGCTAAATGTTAAGGCGATGACGAAAATATCCAAAGAGAAGGTAAAATATTCAAAGAGAAGGTAAAATATTCAAAGAGAAGGTAAAATATTCAAAGAGAAGGTAAAATATTCAAAGAGAACGTAAAATATTCAAAGAGAAGGTAAAATATTCAAAGGGATTATGCCTAATCGTCGGCAACGGACTTATTTTATATAAATCTTATTATTATTAGATTCTAAACTTTAGACTGCAATTTCTATTAGTTCAAAAACTGGGCCTCACTATGGAATGTTTAGGTATACCCTTTTAATTAACTACCGTAGTTAAGATTGTTGCCGTGCTTCATAATAATGTGTCGCTAACCTCAACGTAGTTAAATGGTGAAATCGGGTGTCGCTAATATATCCTTTCTGGGCCTCTCATTTGTCAACGTCCGTTGTTAAATAACCAATGTTTAACTGATGTTTCTAATACGGTTGCAATAAAAAATTGATTGATTGATTAATATAAACGGCATTCAATATAAAAAGTGGCCACATCGAGTGATCAGACTATCGTGGCTGCTAGTAGGCCACATAACTCTGTCGTTCGATCGATCATACTTTGCAACGATATGGCGATATAATTTTGAAGTCTGCAGCTTCTGAATTACCACGGAACATCGGTCTGGCTAAGACCCCCTATATCGGCCCAACCATAAATGGGTTCCCTGGCCAGTTCCTGGTCAGGCTTTAATATGTCTTCGGTCAGTTTTGGTCAGTTCTTTTCGGTCTTTTATAGCGATCGACCGCCGCGTTAGAATGTTCTTCAAACGGCGCCATGAAGGTAATTTATGGCGTAATTGCTGGAGAAAATATCGGTCGAACGCAAGGTTCTTAGCTGAGATATGACGGCATGGGTGGGAAGGATAGGGTGGAGTTCGGTGGGTGGGTAGGCTTGTGGACGCCGGAAACATGAGCACTTAATTAACTGTAAAGTCTTGGGAATTTATTTGAAGCCAACGCGTGTATGGTACGGTGATAAGGATGACATGTGATGAGAACGACTGTTAGTGTGGATTCGTCGAAGTCTGAGAAATGTCCAGTCGTATAGATAGATAGAGATGAACGACTACATTCAAATCGCGCAGTTTCTAGATTCTTTGTCATCATCGTCGTCGTCGTCGTCATCATCGTCATCTTCGCTTGTAGATGAAGAAGTAGACAAAAAGAAAGCGAATGCGAGCAAGAAGAAAAGAGAAAGAACAAATAAGCAGTAGAAAATTAGGAGAAATAGAAGATGGTAGTTATTAATAAAAGGAAAATAAGAACAAGAATATAATTTTATAGGCCTAGTAGGTATGCGGTACTGTGGTGGTAGTAGTAGTACTAACAGTAGTAATAGATGCACGGAACTCCTGCTTCGTCAGCTTGAAATTAGGGTTCAGTTAGGAAAGACAAGAAGACATTGGTGAGGATCAGCGAAGCTCTTCACACTACAACAATAGTGACCGACTATGGTAGTCTAGCAGAGACCCGATTGCATACTTGGGAAGTTGGGAGACATTACTAGAGTTTTAAGTATCAATGTTGTCTGATCATTTCACTTAGTTTAGAATAAAAACCAATAAAAATAGAAGTCTTATTCTTTGAAAAATTTTCCCATGCCATTCTGTCATATGGACATTCTGACCGTGTCATTCTGACCGTGACATTTTGTCCGTGACATTTTGCCTGATGACATTTTGTCAGGCCACCGGTAGTAGTGGTAGCAGTAGTAGTAATAGTTGAAGTAACAGAAGAAAAAGATGACTAAGAACAATATCAAGGTGGTAGTAGTGGTAGCAGTAGTAAGCTTAGTAATAGTTGAAGTACAGAAGAAGAAGATGACGAAGAACAATATCAAACGGAATCAGAAGAAGTCGTAGAAGCAGCTGCAGCAAAAGCTCCAGCAACCGAAGACGTAGCAGCAGGAACATGAGTAGAAAAAGCAGGAGAACAGTAATCGTGATATTTCCCGATGCTTTTGCGTTGGAGGTCATCACGCACTGGACATGATGAGAATTCGGTCGTGACGCTGTGACGGAAGCCACTTGACGAGGCAGAACACGGAAGAAGAAGCTCTAGAAATGCATTTAATTCTATATGGGAACAATTGCTTCGCTTGTAATCAACAGCAGCACGAGCAGCAGCAGCAGCAGTAGCAGCAGCAGCCTTGACGTTAAAAAAGTGAAAAAGAATCCACCTCACGCATCGCAGAAGCCAGGAGCTGACACCTGTTTCCTGCACTGCATCGCTTCACGTCTCTTCACGGCAGCAGTCGAGACGAATAGAGAACGACAGTCAAAGACCAACAGAGCCAAAGAGTCAGATAGGGAGAGACCAAGACAGACACTGAGAGACATAGACATACAAAGTCAGTGACAGACGGAGACAGAGTAAGAGACATATAGTCATCATAGTTATATATAAAGGCAGAAAGAGACACTGCGGCAAGAGATCCTGAGTGGCCGAGTGGGTTGGTAGCCCGCTCTCCACGCCGGCGGCCTGGGTTCGATTCCGGGTCGGTCGGTTTATCAGAGATTTATTTCTCGGATCTTTACTGCGGGTGGCTCGGTCGCAATATAAACGTGAAGTACGAGGTTGCTTTAGAAGCAGTGTCCGATTTGCCGGGGAGTTGGGGTTGGACCCCAGCTTGTTCTTTTGACCCCCTGTTTCTAGCCTTTGACCGAACCCCTAGGGGTCTTCTTGACCCCTCAAATTCGTTACCCACCGTCCTATACCAAACGATTCCATAATATAGTCTCCATTATGACCAATCGGCCCGATATAGGTTGATATTGTGAAATGCTTTTTAAGGAGTAGAGATCTCTTATCAGACATTACGACAACAAAACAAGAGCAATAGGCAACAATAACAACAACGAAAATAATTACTATTGTTATTGTTCTTATGTGGCATTCATTGCGCGTGCAGTCAGTAAATCTGAACCTGGGCCTCGAAAAAATTGCCAATGTGGAACCTCCTACTTTTTGGTCCCAACGCAATTATAGATAGTTTAAATCTCTCTGTCTCTGTCTCTGTCTCTGTCTGTGTGTCTTGTGTGTCTCTCTGTCTCTCTGTCTCTGTCTCTGACTCTCTCTCTTTCTCTCTCTCTCTCTCTCTCTCTCTCTCTCTCTCTCTCTCTCTCTCTCTCTCTCTCTGTCTCTGTTTCTGTTTCTGTTTCTCTCTCTCTCTCTCTCTCTCTCTCTCTCTCTCTCTCTCTCTCTCTCTCTCTCTCTCTCTCTCTCTCTCTCTCTCTCTCACAAATTCTGTCCTCTCCCTATCGTCTGTTTATAATCTTTCTGTTTATATTATTTTGTGTTTGTATCAGGTGTGCGTGCTTTTCCCTACATTTTTCTTTCTTTTCTCCCACGCCCCTCTGCGTCTCTATATTTCTTTCTTTCTTTCTCTGTGTATGTGTGTGTGTGTGTGTGTGTGTGTGTGTGTGTGTGTGTGTGTGTGTGTGTGTGTGTGTGTGTTCGTACCATCATTGGCTTTCCACTCCGTTTCTGTCTCGTATTTCGAACATGAATCACTTCGAATATTTTTATAAAATATCAGTATTTCCGACTCGAAAATTATATTTCTTTCCTGGAAAGCATAAAATTTAATTGAAAATAATTACCTTGAAGGCATGTTTGCGTTCGAAAATAAAAGTTTTACACCGTAAGTCTTATACGCCGTTCTTTGCTTCTGCGGTGGTTGTCTGCATGTATATCTCCCTTATGCCATCTATTCCTTTATGTATATATAAATGTATATGTAATAATGAATCTAATAACATATAATATATACAATATATAAGATCTAATAAGATATATATATATATATATATACGGACGGAACAGATCATAGATGGCATAAAGGAGATATGAAGACAACACATATATATATATTATATAATAATATAGAAGAGTGGCGTCTTTGGAAGTTGGAACCTGCCGAAGGGCAGAGAACTTAAAGAAGAATATATATATATATATTATATATATAATATATATATATGCAGATGGCATAAGGGAGATATATACAGACATTCCCACACACACACACATAATGTTACATATATATATATAATATTATATATATATATATATATATATATAATTTGTCAACAATTTGTGTTATTGCATATAATGACGTTGATGACTCAAACAAATCAAAATCAGTTATTACAGCAATTGCTCATTTGTCTAGCATACAAGCTGGGAACACGTCACATTATCATTTTTAAAACCATTCTGCAGTCCCTCTGACCTGGATAGCTTTTTCGGTATCGCCACTTGGACTACTCTGGGAGAGGTCTTCAGATTGTTTCCCCTGCTGATAGTTGTATACTCTTAGGCTGAACTGACAATCCGTAATGTAAATCGAAATTCGGAACTAGTTCCTCTTCAGTGGATTACGTTCCATACTCTGGACGAGCTCTGCGTGTGTGCGAGTGCTCACTATAGTGGTAAACTTTCTAGCTATCAAGGAACTGTTTGCTTAGGCCTACATATGAACGTTTTTTTAAAATAAATTTTAACACCATTTATGCCAACTTAGGCTGTGCTGTTGTGAGGTACTAAAAGTTTCTGTAAGAAGTATCTAGATAATACCAACTATAACTATCCTATCTCATTAAGGTTTACGCTTCCTTGTCTGAGTGAGCGCATGGCTTTTCGTTCCTCGGTGCACACAACAACCTGGCTGTACCTACATCTAGATTTTCCAGAAACTAGCATAGCAACTTCCCCTTTTCGGCCAATTGTATGTTGCTTCTTCGCCTCTAGACTCTTATGCATGCACCCATCCAATTAACACAGTGCATTTAAAATACCTCACAAAATAATGTGCGGCCTTCTTTAGCCTCAGTTGTATTAAAAGATCGTTAAGAAAAACCTTCAGTTGTTAGCAAACAGTGCTCAGGTAACTGAAACAGTCACTAGCGGACGAATTCCGACTTAAAGCAGAGCTCAATCGACGAACTATGATCTATGGTCGAGAGAAGACACATGTAGGCCTATATATCTTGTGAACGATTGAAAGCGTGTCTTGTCAAGAACTGTTATGCCTCATTACGATTACGCGAGCAATTCAACGGTATAAATTTTCTTTGCCCAGCTAGCTGAGAGAAAAGGGAAAGCAGTTGTAGTGGAAAATAGGCCAGTTCCCATGCCCGACAGGGTTCGACCGACCGGGAATCTGTCGACGATTTAAGACTGATTTAGATGGACACAGTCACTGACCAGTTCCTCCCTCTCTCTGTCTTTGTCTCTGTATATCTGTTTCTGTCTGTCTGGCTGTCTCTGTCTCTCTGTCGTACTGTTTAGTGGATTTGAACGTGACGCTGGTGACGTAAGGTTTCTTAGTTGGCGGCGGAAGACAGAACAAAGAGGGAAAGAGGGAAGAAAACAAGAGACAGTGGATAGTAACAGATGCACTGACATACACAGTCAGGTTCGCATTAAGGAGGTGCTAATGGTGCTGCAGAACCCGGGCCCGCAGTTTTGAGGAGCCCGCATTTTATCATTTTATAGATGTGTGCGTGGTGGACCGGTGGTTGTCAGAGGGGAGGGGCATTGGAGGGTAATCACAACACCCGGGGCCGCAATAGTCTTAATGCGGCTTTGTACACAGTTACAGAGAGTGTCAGAAACAGTGACAGAGACAGACAGGCAGAGAGTTCAATTTGGATTGCATGGAAGAAAAAACTGTTTGTGCATTGCAGAAGTGAGAGAGACAGACAGACAGGGAAAGACAGACAGACAGATAGACAGACAGACAGACAGAGAGATAGACAGTTATGCAATTATCATTGCATAACTGTTGTCCCATTTGTGCGTTTGCAAATGGCGTAATAAAGACCATACTTACTTACTTACTTACTTAGACAGACAGACAGACAGACAGACAGATAGATAGACAGACAGACAGACAAACAGACAGACAGAGAGAGAGAGAAAGAGAGAGAGAGAGAGACAGCGACAGACAGACATACATTAGACAGAAGAAGGGGGAAAGAGGGAGAGAGAGGAGAGAGAGAGAAAGGAAGAGGGAGGGACGGAAGGAGAGAGAAAGAGAGAAAGAAAAGACAGGAGTCAGAACGACATATGTGCAGATAAGGAAACACAACGACCGATAGAACACGGTCGCGACAGCAAGGGATCGAAGAATCCAGAGATGGAGATAGACAGATAGGCGGGCAGAGATAGCCGCTAGTTAATGTAATAGGAGGGGAAATATGAAGAACGAAATAAATGGAGGCCATTTTACTACGGCCTGGAGGAGACAGATAGTGGCCGTCAGAGAGAAAGAGAGGAAGGCAGACAGAGACAGAACGAGAGACAGACAGCAACAAAGCAGTGCGGTGGCAAGAACAAAGAAAGCGCAAGCCATTGAGAGCCCGCGAAGTAACAGAGGACGGGGCGAATGGATCGGTTTCCTTGAAGCCTGGCGTCGTTCAAGGAACGTTTATTACTCGTTCAAAACGACGAATCTGAGACCATAAGGAGGAGGAGACTCAGTGGACTCGGTGCGTCTCAAAGGAGGCAGGACGCCATCACACGACTTGCTGCTGCTGCTGGCACGTTCCGGTCAATTAATCAGCAAGAGAGGAGAATGTTTTACGCCGTCCCAGACGTCGTCGGATTCTGCGCTGAGCACGTCCGTGAGCAGTCGCTCTTCCGAGGCCCGTCTAAGCAGGCGTTGACGGATGGAGAGAGGAATGGGAGAGGAAGCGTGTGGAAGAAGAGCCAGGAGGAGGTGGAGGAGGCGGATGAGAAGAGGGTGATAAGGATGGTGATGGTGATGGTGATGATGATGATGATGATGATGATGATGATGATGATGATGATGATGATGATGATGATGATGATGATGATGATGATGATGATGATGATGATGATGATGATGATGATGATGATGATGATGATGATGATGATGATGATGATGATGATGATGATGATGATGATGATGATGATGATGATGATGATGCAGACGATGATGAGGAGGAGGAGACTGAAGAAAATGATGATGAAGAAGAACAGGATGCTGAAGAAGATGATCTAGAAGACCGAAAAAAAACAAGTTTCTGAAAAACCGGCAGCAGAAGAAGAATCAGAAGGAAATGAGAAGGAAATTAAAAATATGGAGAGGGAGAGGGAGGGAAGGAGAGAGACAGCTAGACAGACAGAGAAAGATAGAGAAACAGAAAAGGAAGTAGGATGGAGAGAAAAGAGTGTGAGAGAAATAATGAGAATGCGTGGGACAAGAAAAGGAGTTAGATAGTAGGAGTGATAGAAAGGAGTGCGAGAAAGAGAATGAAGAGAGAGAGAAAGAGAGAGAGAGAGAGACAGACAGACAGAGAGAGAGACAGAGACAGAGACAGAGACAGAGACAGAGACAGAGACAGAGACAGAGACAGAGACAGAGACAGAGACAGAGACAGAGACAGAGACAGAGACAGAGAGAGAGAGAGACAGAGACAGAGACGAGAACAGTGAGCAAGAGAGAGAGAGATACAGAGACACAGAGGCAGAGACAGACAGACAGACGGACAGAGAGACAGAGAGAGAGAGACAGAGAGAGAGACAGAGAGAGAGAGAGAGAAAGAGAGAGAGAGAGAGAGAGAGAGAGGTTGACAGATAGGTGGACTATATACGACTCAGATGTTTTGGAGCATGGATGGCAGTTTTATGGTTCGTTGGTGCCGTCTCAGAAGATATTCTGGAACGCGGAACGCCTTATCTGAGCTGCGACAGCCACATTCGGAGCAACCAGAGTCCAAATGGAACGAAATGAATCGGTGCTACGGGAGAGCAGACAAGAGGAAAGACGTATACGGAGGCATAGGCAGACAGATAGAAAGAAAGAAAGAAAGAGAGAGAGAGAGAGAGAAATAAGGACGGAGAGAAATAAGGACGGAGAGGAAGAAAGACAGAGAGATAGGAGGACATAGAGACAGAAGAACAGAGAGAAAGAAGGACCGAGGGAATAAAGGACAGACAGAAAGAAGGACAGACAGAAAGAAGGACAGAGAGAAAGGAGGACATAGAGAAAGAAGAACAGAGAGAAAGAAGGACCGAGGGAATAAAGGACAGAGAGAAAGAAGGACAGAGAGAAATAAGGACAGAGAGAAAGAAGGACAGAGAGAAAGAAGGACAGAGAGAAAGAAAGACAGAGAGAAAGAAAGACAGAGAGAAAGAAAGACAGAGAGAAAGAAAGACAGAGAGAAAGAAAGACAGACAGAACAAAGGACAGAGAGAAAGAAGGACAGAGAGAAAGAAGGACAGAGAGAAAGAAGGACCGACAGAATAAAGGACAGAGAGAAAGAAGGACAGAGAGAAATAAGGACAGAGAGAGAAAGAAGGACAGAGAGAAAGAAAGACAGAGAGAAAGAGAGACAGAGAGAAAGAAAGACAGAGAGAAAGAAAGACAGAGAGAAAGAAGGACAGAGAGAGAAAGACAGACAGACAGAAGGACAGAGAGAAAGAAAGACAGAGAGAAAGAAGGACAGAGAGAAAGAAGGACAGAGAGAAAGAAAGACAGAGAGACAGACAGAGAGAAAGAAAGACAGAGAAAGAAGGACAGAGAAAAAGAAGGACAGACAGAACGAAGGACAGAGAGAAAGAAAGACAGACAGAACAAAGGACAGAGAGAAAGAAGGACAGAGAGAAAGAAGGACAGAGAGAAAGAAGGACAGACAGAACGAAGGACAGAGAGAAAGAAAGACAGACAGACCAAAGGACAGAGAGAAAGAAGGACAGAGAGAAAGAAGGACAGAGAGAAAGAAGGACAGACAGAACAAAGGACAGAGAGAAAGAAGGACAGAGAGAAAGAAGGACAGAGAGAAAGAAGGACAGAGAGAAAGAAGGACAGAGAGAAAGAAGGACAGAGAGAAAGAAGGACAGAGAGAAAGAAAGACAGAGAGAAAGAAGGACAGAGAGAAAGAAGGACAGACAGAACAAAGGACAGAGAGAAAGAAGGACAGAGAGAAAGAAGGACAGAGAGAAATAAGGACAGAGAGAAAGAAGGACAGAGAGAAAGAAGGACAGAGAGAAAGAAAGACAGAGAGAAAGAAAGACAGAGAGAAAGAAAGACAGACAGAACAAAGGACAGAGAGAAAGAAGGACAGAGAGAAAGAAGGACAGACAGAACAAAGGACAGAGAGAAAGAAGGACAGAGAGAAAGAAGGACAGAGAGAAAGAAGGACAGACAGAACAAAGGACAGAGAGAAAGAAGGACAGAGAGAAAGAAGGACAGAGAGAAAGAAGGACAGACAGAACAAAGGACAGAGAGAAAGAAGGACAGAGAGAAAGAAGGACAGAGAAAAAGAAAGACAGACAGAACGAAGGACAGAGAGAAAGAAGGACAGAGAGAAAGAAGGACAGAGAGAAAGAAGGACAGAGAGAAAGAAAGACAGAGAGAAAGAAAGACAGAGAGAAAGAAAGACAGAGAGAAAGAAGGACAGAGAAAAAGAAGGACAGACAGAACGAAGGACAGACAGAAAGAAAGACAGAGAGAAATAAGGACAGAGAGAAAGAAGTTCAGACAGTTGGACAGAGACAGAAAGACAAATAATATTATATTAAAACAGAGACAGAGGTATAGAGGAACAGAAGGAGATAGATAGAAAGACGGATAAACAGGGATAGTAGGATAGAGAAACAGAGGTGGTATACGGAGAGAGAGACAGATAGACAGACAGAGACAGAGACGGAGACAGAGACAGAGGGTCAGAGTGAAAAGATATAGATGGACCGAGCGTGGAAGTGATATGCGTAGGATTGAGTGGCCAAACGGATGAATGCATGGGTCATGGACTCCTATATATTAGGGGGCTAATATATATATATATATATAATATATATATATATATATATATATATTAGTTCATGAATGGGTTGATGCAGCGCTGGCTATATTACAGATGGTTGGGTAGAGTGGGATTCCGATTAGTTGGTAGAGGTCGGTGAATTGATTCGCTTTCTTTATTAAAAGTGCCACTGTAAAAAGACCAGTCAACATTTTTTGTCCCCGCAATTTATATAATAAATTTCACATATAAAGTGACCTCGGATCAGCAGTCGCTGGTAACGTTTCGATCTATATAGCGTCTAATAAACCACTCTATGAAAGGTCAGCAAACTCAGCACACATGCAAGAGATGAATGCCTGCTCAACGCGCACCCGGTGGCTCGATTGATAGCCTCACGAGTGTCATCTGCATGCTACCAATCTCAGACTCACCTGATCCTTCACCTTCCAACTCTCGACCTAAACGACATCCACCTTATCAGCTACTCTGCAAGCAGACTCGGATTTCCTTAGGAAAACCCTTTTTGGACAACCCCTCCGACTCGACGCAGCACCCGTTTGAGCTGCCAGTCAAAGACAATAAAAACTTCATACCTAGATTCCTCTATGCTAGTGTTCAATGACAAAGTCCATTCCTCATTCGAACGTTGTGGTCACATGCGCAATGAGTCAAACAAAACATCATTATTTCTCTAACCTCTATGACATTGTACCTGATTGCGGTGTGCCAATCAGAGTTGTCGTTTTCAATAAACGAACATAATTAGTTTGTGAATTAGCTGGTGTCCTGCGCTTGGCTTTCGACTGGCGCTTTAGAAGTTTGCAGATTACGATTACCAATGAGGGACTGGTCGGCGGTGGTGTCATCGTGGGTCGCGGACGCTACCGCCTGTCATCTATCCACGGCATGGTCCAGATACACTTACATGATGCAGTCAACTTTGGATGGGAATTCGTTGGTTGGCTCCATGTGTATGTGTGGAACTGGTGACTCTTGTAGTTTTTTGTACACTGCTTACAGATGATGTTTCTGTCCTCGATGATATTTAACATCGTTTAGGCTAGCGAAGAGTCGTCTCTGATTATTAGAGTGGCACTATTTATATTACCCACGGTCACCAGAAGTGCGGTTTAACGTTTTAGATGCCACTGGTCCCCAGACGTAATTCTGACCTTCTGCATGGCCTCTCGATTGAGTGGTAGAATCGCAGTCCTCCATGTAATCTAGTGTAATGCACATGTTCGAAAATTTCTCAGCGCCCACAAAAGCCGCGTCAGGGAAACCAGCTTATTCGCCGGCCCTATATCAAATCAAGTCCGCAATAGTCAGGCTGCTTTGTTCGTTCCGATGCCAGGTCAAAATCTGGGAGGTCAAGCCGACGAGACAGCATGGTGCTACGGTAGTTATCGATGGTGGTCGTAATGGTGGTCCTGTGGTGGTGCAGAAGTAGAATCAGCATATGATGGCACCTTACAGCAAATCTGCATGCACAAGTATAGGTGTGAACGTAAAGTAATTTCACACCTGACTCATGAGTCCTTTATTACGTGGAAGAGAAGGAGGAGGAAGAGGAGGAAGAGGAGAAGCGCTGCAGGTGGGTTTGCGAATCAACGCAAGAGCGCGTGCCTCGATCACCATCGCTGCAGCCACCTATCGACCTGGATCTCAACCAAGGTCTTAAGGGTTTATCCAGGAGTTTCCAGCCCTCCTCGAAAACATGATCTCCTATAATAATAGCCAGCTGGTCGTGACAGGAGACCTTGTCCGCCGTCCGCTGAATTAGAGAAGGCGCCAATGAGGATCTTTACTCCCTCCCTTCTTTGTCTGAGCATTGCCAGTGCCTTTAAGAGACGATGGTTCCATGTCTGCTCACAATGACAGAACCATTAGTTGGCAATACATGCGGCGCCCCTTGATCGATGTATGCACGTGCAAATTTGCATTCATCAGCGGAGCCATATAATGGCTTTTATGGTAGGAATGGAAGGAACAAATTACTGAAGTAATAGCGAGGAGCGAACGAGCGAAAAAGAAATTACAATAAATAGAAAAAAAACAGAGAAAGATGGATGGTATATAGAGGCGATGAAAATAAGGAATTAAGGGGACGGAATAATTCATCCGCGAGGAACAGATCGCAGAGTTATACATGAAATATTGTTGTCTCGTCAGAGAGAGATATCTGCTAAGCAGGCTGATGGAGAGGCACATCAGAATCGCCTTAAACGAGAACCGCGGTGAATCGAAAGATAATAAGAACTTCATGCAGAATTTTATTTCGTTTCGTTTCTCGAGATTCGACTTATAGATCAAAGGTTGAGATCTTCCGCAGTCGAAGGAGCTTATAATGCCATGTGAGCCAGCGGCGTTTGACGGACGAAGAAGATGCCACAAGATGTAGGACTATTCAGGGATGAGTTTGTACGGGGTAGCGAAGCATCTTCGACCGATGGGCGTGTGGGGGTTAGGGGTGTGTTCGACGGGGAGGGAGTCTGTTGTCGGGCTGCAGCGAAGTTATAACAGCCTATGTAGCCTAAATCGTCTATTCTCAGAGGCGACGCCAGAGTCGGATGAATCCGATGGAAGTCGTTTCTTGTCGAGATTGGAAGATTTGTCAGGCGGTTCACGAATTTAGCAAATTGTCAGATCAGTGGTTGGAAAATGGAAAGAGAAGGAAGGATGGAATGAAAGACAGAAGGAAGGAAGGAATGAAGAAAATGGAAGAGAAAATGGAACGAAGGAAGAAATAAAAGAAATGAATGAAGAAACACATTTACATAAAAAAATGCATACATACATGTACATACATGCAAACATAAAATATATACATACAGGCATGCATAGGCGGAGACTTGGTTCTGGGTTTGGGGGACCGGTGAAGGAGCGGCCGAAGGACGATAGGCGAGGCACGAGGCGCCGAGCAGTGGGAGGGGTTTGGGGAGGGGGATATGCCCCTCCCCTATCTAAATTTTTTGAATTTCCACACTGTAATGGTAGCATTTTAAGCTGTCATCTGAACAAAAAGGCTCTATTATTTGAGTGCTGTTAAGAACCAGGTGTCACTCGTAGCTATTATTATTATATTCATGAAATATTTCAGAAATATTGGGGGAGCAGCTCCGTCCCCTCCACCTCAAGTTTGGGGGGCGACCGTCCCCTCTGTGCCCCTAAGTCTCCGCCCCTGCCAGAGAAACAGAGGGAGCGGGGGAATCAACTTCAGATGTCAGCGAGCCAGTAATCTGTAAAGACTTTGATTCTGAAAGAGATCAAACATAGAAATCTTAAAACATAAAGAGTCTTATGAGACTCGCCCGTTTAAGCTGACCCATAACTTCTATAGCGCCACTACATTGAGTCGATGTTATTTAAGAACATCAGCTTGGGTTGCTTCGGTTAAAGTACACCGTTTCTTAACAGGAATGCAACTCGAAACGGAACTCAGTTTGAAACAAAATGTAACAAACCAAGATCAACCAAAACCAAAGTTTACGAATCGAGTTTTTCCGTCTGAGGCTAAATTTGCTCGTAATTTAAATACTGCCTATACTCTATATTACAATTTAATCTGATGTAAGACCTACATTGTAACATGGAATAAGCAGCTTATGATACATATATAGGTCCTAAGTGGCTTAGCATAATTGAAGTTGGCACTTAGATTACTACACCCATTGCGATTGCCTTTTTATATAATTCGCCAATTATGACATCATCGCAAAATGACGTAATTTTCCTTTGTTCTCTCATGGTGCGGACACATTCCATTAGTTTCTGTCGGAGGTAGCAGACGTCGAAGAAACGATAAAGAATACGGCGAAAAATTTAGAAAAATACGACAGAAATGATGAAATATACGACAAAATAAGACGAAGATGTTGAAGAAGATGACGAGCAGCAGTTCCAGACCTGAGCAGCCGTCGATCATCGAAGTGAAACATAAATTACTCGTAAGTCGTAACGTAAGACAAAAATTTGATCATTGTCATTTCAACGACCGAAAATAATCGGTAATTAAGTAAAAATATGGTAAACATGAAATTATACTGATGCAAGTAGCCTAAGGACTAAGTGTGAAAGTTATTAGAAATATAAGTATTACATAAAAGTTAGAAATTTTATGGCGTGCATAATTCCTTCCTTTTACTGCATCTGTTCATGATTTTGGCTTGTTAAATATTTGTATAGCGCTTTTTGAAAGTAGCCAACCATTCAGGACCGTTTTACGTAAAAGTATCAAAACGCCTCATCAAGGTAAAATTTTGAAGATGACAGAGAGACAATCTCAGACAAACATTCAGTCGAAACCTAAGATTTTAGCTGTTAAAATCTTTGTTCGAAACCATAGCAATAAAATGGCCCACGGACAGACTAGAGAGACGAGTGGACAACCGAGAGAAAAACAGAAATAAAACACAAACAGCCAGACGAAGACATAGTTAGAGGGACTCTTTTCCGTTGTTTGCTTTTCTGTGTCTAATCATTCCCATGTCTAAGCATTATGACGTCATTTTCATAGTCTGACGTCATATATTTTGGACCATAGACTCATTTTATGTAGACAACTAAGAATGAAGTTCATTATGACGTCATAGGTATAATTTGACCATTTCGCAGAATAGAGCGCCACGTTGCGATCATGCAGGGGAGTTACTTAAACTTATTTCATTTAAGAAAACATTCCGAAACAAGTTGAAAAATACCCGAAGACGAATTAGAGTAGGTTCTGAAGATGTTTGAAGTGGAAGAACGAAGACGAATTTGCAAATGTTGGACCCCTAATGTCATTCGATTTTAGACGCTTTTATAACCGGTCGATTAATAGCAAAGATTTTAACAGTTAAAGTCTTTTATTAATTGTCCTCTAAATGATGTTTGCCAATCATATTATGACGTCATTTTTGAAATTTTATCCTGATGCATGCTTCGTCTGTCGTATTATGACGTCATATTTATAGAAATAAATTCTGATGCAGATTCACATTCGCCATTTTGGCCATCAGTGGCGTCTGCATATTTTGCAAGTTGCTCTTAGAGTTATAATATTTTTGATCGACAGATGAATGCATTCTAAGCTTACTTGTTTATTTCTTGATTCATACTTTTGGTCGGTCGAAGTTTGCTGGAACTTGCAAGTTTGTATGCCTACATTTATATGGATAAATCTTTTGCGGCGGAAGATTTCGCCGCACTGGAAAGAATTTTGTTACTACCGCGGCGGAAAAACCGGCTGTCTATGTTCGTGTCTCCTCATAAGCTTTCGCAATGACTGCGCCGATAAACCCGCAGTTTAGGTTGGTAAATTATTTTATATCGTCAAATTAAAATGGAAGCTGGATTAAGGATTGCAGCCCGGGGCATGTCCATGGCATTAGACGGGTCCCATGTGTGCTGTATACGGGTCCCATATTAGAATATGGGTCCTATATATGCTATGGGCTCCATGTGGGCAATCTGGTAGAATCACAGCATGGTCAACTTGCGTTGTTTGTAGTGCTAAATATTAATCTACTTTAATTAATCTATCGCCACCATTTAGGATGTACTATACACGTATTTCTGATTACCAGTTTGAATTCTGTTACAGTGTCTTCTCTGAGAGTTACGATACTGCCAGAACGCAATTACAATCAGTTGTCCAAGTTCATCACGAATCAGAATTCCAGTCTTTCATGCTCAGTGATCAAGAAACAGAATGGAAACCCCCAACGTCATGGACCGCAACAACTACAGAGCTTTCTGGGTGAAATGGGAGTCGGGTAAGAGGATGACAGCGAAGGAGCTGTCATTGGAAATTCGAGGTTCCTAGATTGGGTCTTGATAATGAGAAAAGGATGTTCAAGGATCTCACCATCTCAACATGGGATGGTGCCACTGGATTCTGGGATTTCTCATCTCTCCAAGGACCAAGGTATTTTGTGTGTCATTATTTATATTTATAATCTGGCCATTTTAGACAGAACTTCACACCAACCTTTTAAGGTCAAAGGTGAGGGAATCCTGAATCGTGGGACATGCATCACTAATGCCCATAATGGCAGCTATAGTTGTTTTTCTCTTGCTTGATCTACTGAAGTTTTCTGATTGATGTTTAAGTACACCATCTGCTTTTGTGTTACATTAATAAAATGTTTACTTGCTTATCTCTCCTGAAAATTAAATGCTGCAAACGTATTAAGGCATACCGAAATAGATTTCTTTATTAGTAGATGCCGTGTCAATGCAAACATTGGTTGAAGATGAAATTGATAACATGGTTATGGTTGATATTGATTTAGGTGACACCTGCTCCTTCTTCACGCAGGCCAACTACAGTTACAGCTACGCCTAGTTATGGTCGATGTGCAACTATATAACATCCGAAGTCAAGTCGTGCAAGGATGCCCACATACTGCACTCCAGTGCAGTCTAAGACTTGAGCAATAGCCAGGTAGGCCTATAGAATTTCTGTTAAAAAGATTATAATATTATACTTACAGAGAACCAAATCTTCACATTGTTTTTTCATTCATTCATTCATTCTGGAAATTTATATAGCGGCTCTTCAAGAAGGCTACTCAGAGGCGCTCCCAGTCCAGTCACGGCCAAAGACAAAGGACTTTAGCAATTGGTCATTATAGAAAGCAGGCAAATTATTATTTTTATGTTTTCTTCTTTCACTTAATGCAAGTCGAAGTCAAGTCTGTTGATTTGGTATTTACCAAATGTCAGAAACGCTAGACATAGCAATTATGGTTGTTTATTTCCACGATTATTTTCTTTAAAATTATCACAGTACAATTTATACCAAATGTCAGAAACGCTAGCATAACAATTAGTTTATTTCCACGCTTTAAAATTATCACAGTACAATTTATGTGAATTTATATTGCAGTTTTTTGCTGACTCAAAAAATATAATTATATCAGCTTGTCATTGTTTTCAATTGCAGTCAGTTTAGTCAGAGCAAATTCAGCGACTCCTCAAGTCTTCTGGACACTTCACAAGTTTACGATTGGCATTCAGGAAATGAGGTTCAAGGCCAAGTTTTCCAGTGATGTCATGCTGGCTCTGTGAAGTGTTCCAAGCAACCAGAACCCCCTCATATGAAATGACAACAGGAGCTCATGGGAACACGTTCTCTGTTCCGAAGAGCAAATCTCCAATGGGCGATCTGGTTATTCGTAATCGTAATCTGGTTATTTGTAATCGTAATACCTGTTTTGCCGCCAGTCTCTGACATTGTTGGCTGATCTTCTGCTGGGGAGAGCTTTTAGTCCCTCGGGCTCACTCCTCAATTAGGCAGCGCATAGCCTTCTCAATTGTTGGACCCTCCATTTGGAATGGACTCCCTTTGGAGGTGTGCCTGCTGCATGCCAAGGTCCAGTAGAACTGTTTTACAATTTGCTCAAGTCTAGTCTTTATTGCCGTGGTTGGGCTGAGAGCGCCTCTGAGTAGGTTTCCTGAAGGGGTGCTATGGTTAGTTCTTGAAATGAATGTATGAATGAAACCATCCATCCATCAAGTCATTCTTTCGTTCATTCATCCATCCACACACCAACCAACTGGTCCGTGTATCCATCCATCTATGCGTCCATCCATCCCTCCATTCATTGATTCATCCATTTTGTCTATCGAAGTAACCTGAGATTGAGACCTTATCTGAACGTCTAAACCTTGCCCAAAGATTGAGAGTGAACTGACGCTCTCCATCCACCCCTCCATCCATCGATTCATCCATCGGTCTGTCTCCATCCACCAAACAGCAGTGCAGCCATCTGTCAGACTATCCAGCCATTCATCGTTCATCCACTCACCCATCCTTACATTCATCCACCCACCAAGTTTTTCGGTCATTTATTCATCCAACCATCAATCCTTACACCCATTCACCTATGAAGTCATTCATTCATCCACCACGTGCACCCACCCTGTATGAAGATTGAAGTCCTACCAAAAGATTGAAACCCAACCTGAAAATCCAAACCCTAGAATGACCCGAAATAGAAATTCTTAGGGCTGTGCTGTTATGTTCGAATGCTTGGCATAAAACGCAAACGGCCGAACGGTTTAACGCTTCGGGGTGTCCAGTGACACTGGGGTGTCCAGGGGTTCAGCCCACCCTCATGCCAAAACCGCCACTCTTGATATGTGTAGATCATTTAGTAGATTTTAGATGTGCCCCGAACCCCAATCGGTGACTCAACTTTGTCTTGTCAAGGGTTGTGAGTATGATGCAAGCTTCACGCCTAGCAACTTTATCCCAGGCCCCTAAAATTTCACCCAGGCATCGAGGGCTTTGGTTTCAGTTTATAGCAGTTTACACTTTACACCTACGTCGCCTGACAGTTTGGCGTTTCTCTCCTGATTGCCCTATCCCTAGATTTCCACACTTGATGCGTTTTATGCCAAGCATTATTATTATTATTATTATTATTATTATTATTATTATTATTATTATTATTATTATTATTATTTATTATTATTTATTTATTTATTTATTTATTTATTTATTTATTTATTTATTTATTGTTATTATTTGTTTAGTTAGTTTATTTGTTATTATTATTTATTTATTATTATTATTATTTATTATTATTATTATTATTATTATTATTATTATTATTATTATTATTATTATTATTATTACAAACACCTTAAACGTGCGCAAAGTCACACAGAAATGCGAATCTGAGGCGGATAGTGAGTTACCAGGTGAAGAGTAGTTAGATATCCATATGTTTGAAGGCCAATGAAAAATAGTGAGTTTTGACGCGTTTCTTGAAAGGAGAAAAGGAGATTGAGCAACAGGTAAACACTGGCAGTCGATTCCATTCCTTGGGGGCAGCAACATGGAATGCACGAGAGCCCATGACGGTGCCACGGAGTGATTTGCAAATTTTAGTGATGAGGTGATGGAAGGGCAGAAATGTGTTAGGGCGGAAGAGTAGCAGGTTGAGCGAAGTGGTTGGACTGTGAACAACGGACGAAGATAAGAGGGTACGTGGTGGTCGACAGTGTCAAAAGCAGCACTAAGGTCAAGGCATACTGAGAGGCATGCATTTAAGGTATCATTAGATGAGAAGCTGTTGCCAGCGTTAAGGCAAGAGCAGTTTCAGTGGAGTAGCCTTCACGGTAACATAACAGCACAGCCCAAGGATTTTCTCTTGGTAGGACTTCAGTCTTCATACGGGGTGGGTAGGTGGATGAATTAATGACTTGATAGGTGAGAGAGTGTGAGGCTGGATGAATGAATAAATGAATGAATGGCTTGATAGATGGGTAGATGTAAGGATGGATGAGTGGATGAATGGATGAATGGCTGATGGTCTGGCGCGTGGCTCTTGCTGTTTGGTGAATGGATAGACGGATAGATGAATGGATTGGTGCGTGGATGGTGGTTGGATGGATGGAGCTTCGGTTCACTTTCTCTTTGGGTAAGGCTTGGATGTTCAGATAGGGTTTCTCTCAGGTTGCTTCGATGGACAAATGGATGAATTGATGAATGGAGGAATGGATGATGGATGGACGCATAGAGGGAGGGAGGGAGGGAGGGAGGAGGGAGGGAGGGAGGGAGGGAAGGAGGGAGGGAGGAGGGAGGGAAGGGATGATGGCTGGATACACGGACAGGAGTTGGTTGTTGTGTGGAGGAGGGATGATGGCTGGATACACGGACAGAGAAACCAGTTGGTTGGATGGATGGATGGATGGATGGATGGATGAATGGATGGATGAATGAATGATGGATGATGGATGGATTGATGGGATGGATGGATGGATGGATGGTGGTGGATGGATGGATGGATGGATGGATAGATGATTGGACGAATGAATGTATGAATAACTTAGTTGGCGGATGGAGTAGATGCGGGTCCATAGGTGGGTCCATGTGTGGGTGAATACATATATTAATGAATGCCTATACCTTGTCATTAGGCAGAGATGTCATTTTAGACTTAATATTTACTGAGATCTAAAAGCGGAATGTATTCGATATTAGAGGGTGCCGAGCGGTTTGACAAGAACTGGATCCTCAGGGTAATACTCAGTTGTGACCTTGGCATGCATTCCCACCTCGAGGGGCACTCTTTTCTTGTGCCTCGTCGCTGTATGCTCTTGGGGGTTCTCCGTTCGCACGACCTTCCTCCCCAGAATGACCACCATCGCTCAAGAGAGGCGTGTTTACAGAAAACGGGGACCTATGCGCAAACATTTTTGGGGGTTCTTCTGAACTTGTAGACTGAGAGTCTGAGACTCTGGGGGTGTTTAGCCTATCATGTGCAAAACCCACGAAGTTGAACTTGAAGCTGTTTTTTATGTGTTATTGACACTGTACTTATGCTTAGTTATATAAGCTATTTTCAAGGAATGTGAAGTTATTTGATTTTAGTATTAAAAAATGCAAGATTATGTCTGATGTACTCGTTTGTTGCAATGCAATGCAGCAATGGTATCATAGGCGGAGACTTGGACTCCGCCTATGATACCATTGGGTTTGGTGGGGACCGGTGAAGGAGCGGCCGAAGGACGATCGGCGAAGCGCGCAGCGCCGAGCAGGAATGGGGGATGTGCCCCTCCCGTATTTAAATTCTTTTGAATTTCCACACTGTAATGGTAGCATTTTAAGCTGTCATCTAAAAAAATTGCTCTATAATTTGAGTGCTGATAGGAACCAGCTGTCACTCGTAGCTTACATGTAGTTTGAGTCGTGTTTGAGTTTGGGGGAGGGGTTTAGGGAGGGGATGTGCCCCTTCCCCTATTTAATTTTTTTTTGAATTTCCACACTAATGGTAGCATTTTAAGCTGTCATCTGAACAAAATTGCTCTATTATTTGAGTGCTTATAAGAACCAGCTGTCACTCGTAGCTAATATTATATTCATGAAATATTTCAGAAATATTGGGGGATATAAGCAGCTCCGTCCCCCACCTCAAGTTTCGGGGGGACCGTCCCCCTTTCCCCCCTAAGTCGCCGCCCCTGCAGGCATGCACCTATGCATACATACGTATAAAATATACAAATTCAATCATACATACATAAATATAAACATACATGCATACATGAAAACATACAACTCTTTATATGACGTCCTCGAAATGGTATCACAGTTATCACACAGATCGTGGTCTACAAAGGACCTGAATGTCGGTAACATTTGTCCGGATTCTACACTTGCAAAACAGAAGCCTCTTAGTCATCGAACAGGAAGAAGATGAAGAGCGAAACAGAAGTGGAGGATGAGGAGGAAGAGGAAGAGGAAAAGGTGGAAGAGGAGGAAGAGGAAGAGGAAAAAGAGGAGGAAGAGGAGGAGGAGTAAAGAGAAGGAAGAGGAGGAGGAGGAAGAGAGGAATAGGAGGAGGAATAGAAGTAGGAAGAAGAGGAAGATAAGGAGGAAGAGGAGGAGGAAGAGGAAGAGAAAAAAGGAGGAAGAGGAGGAAGAGAGGAAAAGGAGGAGGAGGAGGAGGAGGAGGAAGAGAAAGAGGAGGAAGAAGAAGAGAAAGGAGGAGGAAGAGGAAGAGAAGGAAGAGAAAGAGGAGGAGGAAGAGGAAAAGGAAAAGGAGGAGGAGGAGGAAGAGGAAAAGGAAAAAGAGAGGAGGAAGAGGAGAAAGAGGAAGAGGAAGAGAAAGAGGAGGAGGACGAGAAAGAGGGAGAAGGAAGAGGAGGAGGAGGAAGAGGAGAGGGGGAGGAGGAAGAGGAGGTGGAGGAGAGGAATAGGAGGAAGAGGAGGAAGAGGAAGAGGAGGAGGAGTAAGAGAAGGAAGAGGAGGAGGAGGAAGAGAGGAATAGGAGGAGGAATAGAAGTAGGAAGAAGAGGAAGATAAGGAGGAAGAAGAGGAGGAAAAGGAAGAAAAAGGTGGAAGAGGAGGAAGAGGAGGAAGAGGAAAAGGAGGAGGAAGAGGAAGAGAAAGAGGAGGAAGAAGAGAAAGCGGAGGAGGAAGAGGAAAGAAGGAAGAGAAAGAGGAGGAGGAAGAGGAAAGAGGAAAAGGAGGAAGAGGAGGAGGAAGAGGAAAAGGAAAAGGAGGAGGAGGAGGAAGAGGAGAGGAGAAGGAGGAAGAGGAGGAGGAAGAGAAAGAGAAGGAGGACGAGAAAGAGGAGAAGGAAGAGGAGGAGGAAGAGGAGGAGGAGAAGGGGAGGAAGAGGAGGTGGAGGGAGGAGGAGAGGAATAGGAGGAAGAGGAGGAGGAGGAAGAGGAGGAGGAGTAAGAGGAGGAAGAGGAGAGGAATAGGAGGAGAAAGAGAAGGAGGAAGAAGAGGATGAAGAGGAGAAGCGCTGCAGGTGGGTTTGTGAATCAACGGAGGTTTCGCTCTCGGATTCTCTTCTCCGTGATTCGGAGTTATGTATGAGCCGTTCGATGGAGCTTAGAGTGGAATTGTATGCTCCATGGGGCTTCTATGGCCGTCCATGACAATGAATGACAATGACAGTCACGAATTCAAGGCCGACAGGAAGAAAATTAAATGAGAAGACGAAAAGCAATAACACTTTTTAATGAAGGCAAAAGAAAGAAATGATGATATTGTTATTAATAAAATAATAATGAGAAGAAAACGAAGAGGAAGAAGAATCGTGCTGATGATCACAGGAACAGAGATCGTGATGATGACGATTACAACGACAGCGACAAATACAATGATTTCGAAGATGATGATGACAACGGTGATTGTGAGAATAATGATAATAGTGACAGTGATGGTGATGACGATGTCGATGATGACGACGATGATCACGACTACGCAGTAACGTAACTATGGGTCCGCAGGGCCAGTGGCGTAACGAAGGGGGCAGAGGGGCAGCCGCCCCCGGGCGCAGCACCAGAGGGGCGCAAAATTAGCTTTCAGTGGTACACAGTACTATGACAAGAACGATTAAAAGTCAGCAAGAAAATTAAAAGGGGTGCAGTCATCAACCCTTGCCCCTGGGCGCTGAAACCCTTCGTTACGCCACTGCGCAGGGCCCCAGAAGCGGAGGTGGGCCCGACTCTGACAGAGGGACCCTCAGATCCTGTTAATGTACCAACATTTTACTATTCTTTGCGGTAATATATAGAGGCATATATATATATATATATATATATATATATATATATATATATATATATATATATATATATATCATAATGACATTATTATTACCAACACAGTCACCGTTGTTACCTATAGGGAGTAATTGAACAACATGCGAGCAAAGACACTGGTGGACCTCGAAACAGAAGATAAACTTTCACCAAAGACAAGGACATATAGACAACACGTAGGACAGTGAACAAAGGCGTCTTAAGTAATTATTTACGTCGAATAACTTATCATCAAGACAGAAATTTTGAGCAACGACCTGTCAGGCTGTCTTCACCAAGCAAACAGAAAAGCCGCGTGAAACTTATCACCTGGGGCTGAACGACTGTTTTGACTGTTTTTTATGCACGGCAGGTATACCCTTGAAAGCAAACACTGCCAGTCTCAAGCGGAATACCTGGCGTCGTAGACACGATAACTGTCCCTCTTCGTTACTGTGCTAAGGTGTGAGATGTTTGAAGTGGCATACAAATCAACGTGACAGCTTGACGCTGTGGTTACGGCGATGGCAAGAACAGTGAAGATAGTCAAGATACAAAAGTCGTTTCTCGGTCCGTGTAATGGAAATTTTAAATAAACAAGTACTGTATAATTGTGGGTTGTAGCCAGCGTTAACGAGTGTATGGCACTCAGCCGCAAGTTCTGCTACGCTTGAAACGCAACGTGCGTCGTGTTGCTGGTATTTTGCGTTCAAAGACTATGCTGGCGCTCTATCAATTCGGCTTTTGGTTACAGACAACTGGCCAATTTCATCTTCAATTCAGTTTTAGTAATGTAATATAACAAAACATCCATACAGCGCCTTTAACGAATCTCTCAAAGCTCTATTTACAGGCTGTGTATTATAGTTGCCCAAACTAACACGTGGAAAAAAATTAAACATGTCATGCTGCTCCACTAGGCTGCCCGTGTTCCATTTGACAAGAAGACTATGTGATGCAAAAATGTAAGAGATCTGAGCAGGTTTAGAGGTCGCGCCGTTTTCACTTTTTTTAGAAATCGCGAAAACCGCACGTCGCGTTTTAAAGGCTACATTGTAAATGTGTGAAAAGGAAGATTGTTCCAAGAGGAAATTCTGATTCACTAGATGATCTCGTATTCATGTGTGTAAGTGCGAAACATGTAGACCCCCATTGACAGTGAAAGTTCAATCGGGAGACTCAGTCAGATCAAGCAATCTGGTTTTCATGGTCAGTTTGATAGCCCTAGCAATTAGGGCATAGAAATAAAACATATTTCACCGTTACTTGTTAGCGATAGCTAGTAACCTCCTCGCGCAACTGTATTGTGCAATTTGCCAACGCTGTTATACCTATACGGCTCGAATCTATCGACTCCGTTTGAATATATTTCTATGATTTCTATCTATGGTTCAGGACTTCCTGACAATGGCGTTCATAGGCCTAGATAGCACAAGAGCCATGGTTTATGAATGTACAGTACCATGTTAAGCTTCAATCGGTATTGATCGTGATTCCTGGTGGTCACATGCAGGTCAACAAATTTCAGTCTGCATAGGGCCGCCAAAATGCTACGACCGGCGTTGACTCGTCATCATAATATTGGAACAAACAGAAAAATACAAAACACTGGAGAATTAACAAACTTATGCTTAGTCGTTATATTGCAAAGCGACACCATTTGTTGTTATGCAATGCGATGCAAAGCAGCGTTATTTCATGTAACATAATCGTGCTGAAATAGCGCTCTTATTTTTCCCAGTGGCTGTGCTCTTATTTTTCCCAGTGGCTGACGATTGCGACCTAAGACAGAGGGATATGTATTCGATGTAAGAGAGAACGCGACAACCGCGGCATTCCAATAAGCAGGCAGAACCTTCCCTTGCGGATGGCGTAGCTCAACAACAAATTGCCAATTCCGCATCAAGCGGCAGGATTTTATGGCATGGCAGCGAATGCTTCTTAAGGCATCGCCGATGACGCACCAAAAACTCTACTTCCAGGCGCAGTTGCTATCCAATTCTCGAAGAATAAGAATGGTCTAGTAGTGGCAATACCGTAGATGTATTGTGAGTGTAAAGAATTACATAGCGCCCTGTTGTTAACCTACTCCCAGAGCCGGATTAACCTATAAGGGAAATAAGCCATGGCTTAGGGCCCCACATACGTTTTGAGGGCCCCCAACTGTCAAGGAAATATAAAAA
>JACEVL010000078.1:1847809-1925309 GCA_020284085.1 Aporrectodea caliginosa
GTTCTTCTAATCTAATCTAATCTGAACATTTGTAAAGCGCTTCTCACAGCAGAGCTATTCAGAAGCGCTCTCAGCGTGACAGGCCCGAGAAAAGAGAAAGGTCTTTAAGCAGCGAAGAGATGCCAGTGAAATCCCCTCCAGAATCCTGCTACGAATTGCAGGGGGAAGGTCATTCCATATTGATGGACCCACTACAGCGAAAGTCCGATGCTGTTCTTCTCAGATTTATGCGAGTTTTGTTAAGTACTTTTCTTATTGGCTCTTAAAATGCGCTGTATTACGTATCTTCAACCATTCATGCCTACATGAAAACATGCATAGGTCTACCTGCATATACTGTAAGCACGTCCTGGCAATTGGCTGTCAATTTCATTGATGTACCGGAGACCGGGAGTCGAACTCAGAACGTAGAGGTAAATGGCAAACGCAGCCATCCTATTCTGATAATGACACATTAGTTGAGAAATACTCATTCTACTAATTTGCCTAATTGTGTGATCTAACTCGAGCCAACTTGTGCGTAGTTTCGCTCTGGCCACACTATAGCATACAGATGAACATTAAAACAATCCATCATCGTGAAATACGTGTCCTAATTTTCTGGGAATTTTTTTGTGGAAGACACCAAACCAAGTCGACCACTCTAGCCTTCATTAGTATGCATACTAAAAGCAACTAATACTGTTATTCAACAGAATTTAGAGCCTAAGGGAAAGAGAAGACGAAGAGGACGAAGGGAGCAACAGGAGCGGGAAACCGCTTGAAAGACGGAGATGATTAAAAAAAGAAGATGACGACGATGAAGAAGAATTAGGAGAAGAATTAGAATTAGAAGAAGAAGATAATGATGATGATGATGATGATGATGATGATGATGATGATGATGATGATGATGATGATGATGATGATGATGATGATGATGATGATGATGATGATGATGATGATGATGATGATGATGATGATGATGATGATGATGATGAAGAGAAAGAAGATCATGGTGATGAAGAAGAAGAAGAAGATGATGATGACGATGTTGATGATGAAGAAGAAGAAGATGATGATGAAGAAGAAGAAGAAGAAGAAGAAGATGATGATGATGATGATGATGATGATGATGATGATGATGATGATGATGATGATGATGATGATGATGAAGAGAAAGAAGATCATGGTGATGAAGAAGAAGAAGAAGATGATGATGACGATGTTGATGATGAAGAAGAAGAAGATGATGATGAAGAAGAAGAAGAAGAAGAAGAAGATGATGATGATGATGATGATGATGATGATGATGATGATGATGATGATGATGATGATGATGATGATGATGAACAAAGGAAGAAACTATGGCATAGCAGACGATAGTGATGATCACAAAGAGGAGGAGGCAGATGAGAAAGAATAAAGAGGGGAAGTAGAAACGAAGTACAAAACAGGCAAGAATGCGATTTGGTGTGATATATGATGATGAAGAATAGAAGATGAAGGTAAATACGGCAATGTTTAGGATAATGACAACGACGATTGTTACTGAGAAGATACAGCAAAAGAAAAACGAGAAGCAAGAAGCAGAAGCAGAGGAAAGATGAGATACAAAATAAAAAACAAGGAACGAATGAAGACCGCGGAGTCCCTGTATTCGGTAGATAAAGACTTAGTTTATGCATTTTTTTCAGCCAAAAGGCAGCATTGATCATGCCTGTCTATACAGTCCCATTACAGGGCATCAAATCATCTACTTTTTAAGTTACTGGACAAACAAGCGTTTGAGGGACCCGGATAAAAGAGAGATGAAAGAGAGTCTAAGAACAGACACGAGGAAGAGGAAAGAAATTAGGGAAACGACCTCTCAGCATTTATGGCATTAGATCTTGGCTAGTAATGATCATTAGTCGATCCTTTGACTCATTTTGCTTTGATCTATTGATCTGCTCGATCAATTCATTTATTGTCCTTCCATTGATCTCATACATCCACCCAGGTACCCATCCTCACATCCAATCACCTCCGCAGATTCGCCAATTCATCCTCTCATCCATCTACCAACCAATCTATCTGCCCAACCATCCGACAGCACATCATCCACCACATCCACCAACCGATTATCCACTTACCCATCCGCCTACCCATGATTTACCTCTTCCATCAGCTCATTCATCCACCCATCCTCCAACACATCTATCCCTTCTGCCAACTCATCCATCCATCTATCCACCAACCCATCATCCACATAACCCATCCGCCTATCCATCCACCCATCTAATTACCAACCCATCATCCAGCCACCAACCCGCGAACCAATATCCATCCACTCATCCATCCACCAACCTATCATCAAATCCACCCATCCGCCAATCTATTCACCCATCCAACCCATCACTCATCCAAGCAACCCACGCATCATTTAACTAACCCGTTGAAGATCTTGATATGTCATCATATCCGACAACCATCGCAGTCATCACCATAGCGACAGCAGCTGCTGAAGCCGTACTCTTTGTCGGATGCATCTTCGTCACTATTTCGACCTCGTCGATGAATCTGTCAGAGAAGTCACGGCCTCCTTTCCATTCAGACAGGGAAGAAGATGAAGAATCGTCAGAAGAATAATCACAACACAACACACTCAGACACAGAAATGAATACGACGAGAAATCGCTTAGATCGCTTTATATAGGCCGATGCAATGATTGCTCCATTCGCCGCCTCCGCCTGCATCGCTTTCTATTAAGTCCACGCACACACTCTCCTCTGCGCACAGCTCGATGCATAACCTCTGTCATTTACTTCATTGGCCCTTTCGATCATCCATACATCCATCCACCTATCAATCTGCCCATAAGTCTATTCCATATATCCATCCATCCATCCATCCATCCATCCACCCATCCATCTGACCTTCCATTCATCTATATGTAGTCATATTGGGATGGATAGATTGGTGATGATTACTGGCCAAATTCCAATGATCCATCAATCTATTCATCCATCCCTCCACCCGTTCATCCATTAATCCATCCAATTATCCATCCGTCCGTTCATCTATAAATTCATCCATCCGTTCATTAATTCATCCATTGGCAATCCACTTTCATATTTATATTTCCCTATCTCATCCCATCCTTGCTTTCACCCCTCTCGCTTCTCCCACCTTTTCTGCTTACAGTAGTTCCCTCCCTCCATCCGTTCCTCAATCCGTTCCTCTCTATGTTCCTCTCTCCCTCCCTTGCTCTCTCCGTTAATCCGGTCTTCAGTCACTCTCTACCTTCGCTTTAATATGTGTATACATACGGGTTAGTTACATGGCGCATGGGTTGGCGTATGCTTGGATGAATGGTGGGTTGTGTGGATGGATAGATTGGCGGATGGGTGGATAGATGATGGGTTGGCGGATGGATGGGTGGATGGATGAATGGATGGGCGGATGGGTGCCATTGTGAGCTTATTTCACTGTGCCCTTCTCCACCGTTCTATGACGATCAGTGGCGTAACGAAGGGCTTCAGCACCCATTGTATTGTATTGTATTGTATTGTATTGTATTGTATTTGAACACCTGTTATAGCGCCCCTACCAGATTTCCCATTCAGAGGCGCTCCCGACTACTGCGCGAACGCTGAGACGGAGTTTCACGCCGAAGCGCATGAGCAATTGCGAGTGAAGGAATTGCCCAGGGTCCCTACGCGGCGACTTTGAGGTGGATCCGAACCCGCAACCCTCCAGCTGCAAGGCACCGAACATACCCCTACACCACCGCGCCCCAGTTGTATTGTGATGTGTTGTATTGTGTGTTGTATTGTACTCCACGTTTATAATGCGACCGAGCCACCCGCAGTAAAGATCCGAGAAATTAATCTCTGATAATCCGACCCGACCGGGAAGCGAACCCGGGGCGCCGGCGCGGCGAGCGGGCACCAACCCACTCGGCCATGGACAAGGGTTAATGACTGCGCCCCCTTTTACTTTTCTTGATGACTTTTAATCGTTCTTGTCATAGTACTGTGTACCTATGAAAGCTAATTTTTCGCCCCTCTGGTGCTGCGCCCGGGGACGGCTGCCCCCTCTGCCCCCCCTTCGTTACGCCACTGATGACGGTCGATTCTTCTCCCAGTGTTTCTGATCGATTAACCATAATACGTTTTAGTGGAAGCAATTGTTTCGCGAATCAGAAACAGCTAGGACTCGGTTAGCTACATCGATCAGAGCGCTCGTCCCACGCGCCTCTGTGAGTGAAGATACCGCTTCGTATACAAATGGTGACTTATTTAAGAGATCTGAATCTCGGGCTACCACGGTTCGTACACGGGACCATTCAAACGGGAAATTGCAATTCTACTAAAAACCTTTTATTTATACCAAGTGTAATTACATGCTGCATCGGTGAACAGGTCTCAAAGGGTCATCCCAGAGCGAGCAACATTGGTGTTCCGCTAGTAGGAATGTTCCGCTAGTTTGGCAGCGGTGATGAAGGATCTCACCCGATCAATTCACTAACGATTGAACATGATCGTAGTCATACGGTCGATATAGAAACATAAGTAAATTAACAGTTACTAATGATCATCGCAGCCATGCGATGTCGCTAAACACTGGAGTCCAATACTCTTCGCACCATGTTCCGATTTCCTGACTTATATTGTATTATATTATATCTATAAATTTATATAGAGATACAATACAATAAGACATATAGGCCTACATAGGGTCCTAATCAGTTACACATATTTGCCGAATGTTTATATAAGTGCCTGAAAATCAATGAAAAATTACTTAATTTGTAATTTGCTGCGTTATGACAGGAAGCGTAAATGAATAGACGAATAATTTTTATACCACAATAAATACGGACTTCTGTAACTTTAGTTGTCTTTGGTTCGTGCAGGAGGCCTACATCTCAATGCACTGATTTCTGTCCAATGAACACCTCATAAACTTCTGTGAAAACGTACTTAATTTGTAACTTGCCGCTTTATGACAGCAAGCCTAAATCAATAAACGAATATACCATTACCATACCATAATAAATACGGACTTCTGTTATAACTGCCTCTGGTTCGTTCAGTAGTCCTTCATCTGAATGCACTGATTTCTGTCCAATGATAATCTCATAAACGTCTGTCAATTCCGTTCCGTTCCAGTGACCCCAAGGTCGTCAGCTGTCATCAGCTCTTTAGACGTTCTTCCTTGTTCATGTATCAGCGTATGATTGTATTAGCCAGGCTGCCAATTTCCTCTAGAATAATATCATTTTATTCATTTTCTCTTAGTACGCGCTCAAGGTTAGTAAATGCAATTCCAAGACTTGAGTGACGTGAGTGTAAATACCTTGTCCAGTATCGTTACACTCAGCAGGCAGCAATAAGCAATAAGCAGCCATAAGCAATAAGCAGCAAAATTAACTGACAAATGCATGAAGGCTGGCATCAAGGCAGAAGAAGCGGAAGAGGGACGAACGATTTGACGGAGGGAATAAAGACTTAAATAAGTAGCCTTCATTTTGCATCTGACAAGCGCAAATGCATTACATTGTATACAACGATTACATACATTTTAAAATAAACTATAACAGTAGCAGATTTATAAAATCACACATGCACAACTAAATATAACTAAAGATGCATCGGTTAACAAAACTGCTTTTAAACGATTTGGATTTAACAAAAGGCAGCTTGAAAGGATATCCTCTCGTGCGAAGTAAGTACTTGTCCTCACGAAGAGGTGGCAAGAGCTGATTAATGCAGTGGTCAAAGAACTGGGATTTCTGGAAGAGCTTCCTGTCTGCTCGCGCAATCAGCTCTTCTGTAGTATGGATCTTCTGACATATTTGCCATCTGCGAGCATTTTTCGACGCTGCATTATTGCGCGCAATATCATGTGATACCTCGCTATCGAATAGACTGTCGTGATGCACTTATAGAGCACTATGTCTTACTTCCGACACTTATTTTGACGCAGTTTTCTAAAAGGAACTGCATTAGCGACTTGTTAATGACGGTATTTTTTAGCGTCCATCCTGACCAGCATACAATGGTTCTCTTAATCATTCCAAGAGCAATGAGCTGGCTTTTTTTACTGTTTCCGCACATTACTTTGAATACTTCAGTCTCCAACGCACACTTACCCCAAGTCTTTCTGCTCTTCTGTTTCTTTCAATATCTTACTTCCCATTTAAGCTGAAAACTGTGTTTTCTATCATATCGTGGCTGCTCGATTACTTTCAAAGACTTACTTTCCATTGATACGCTTAGTATTTTGTTTGTTCTGCATCCCATCTTCGCTCCCCTACGCACGTAATCAGTTGATATTTGTCAACTGTTATGGAAGTAAATTTACGATTCCTACATATAAACTTCAATCTTAAAGACGACCTCGATATTAAAACCGAAGTCAGCAGTGAATGGCCAATATCTCAGATGCGATCCACTGTTTAAGAGGAACTCAAGAAAACGAATAAAGATGGAAAAGAGCGGAGATAGACATGATCTGTGTCTGCCTGTACAGTAGAAATACAACTGAGGCCCATAGTGACAGATACCACAGGCTTACATACACTAACATTCGGCCTAATGATCTAAGCAAAATGCTATGCATGTATGTGTATGTATGCATGCATGTATGTATTTATGTATGTATGTATGTATGTATGTATGTATGTATGTATGTATGTATGTATGTATGTATGTATGTATGTATGTATGTATGTATGTATGTATGTATGTATGTATGTATGTATGTATGTATGTATGTATGTATGTATGTATGTATGTGTGTATGTATGTATGTATGTATGTACGTATTCATGTATGTATGTATGTAGGTATGACGGTGTAGGCTACGTATGTGACCACTGACCAGTGTCACTGCCAACTGAAGCATAAATACTGACAATGGTCGACGTTTGAAGGTCAATTTGACCTTGAGCTGAATATCAGTTGAACATGAAATGCATTTATATTGCGCCAACTGTCGTTTTCTGGCAGTGACCGATGATCACAATCTACAAAGATGAAGCTTTTAAAGGGAATTTGATCAGCCAACCAAGAAATTGTCTCGAAACGGTTTTGGTGTCTTTTGAACCGGGTCACTGCCCTTCCTCGTCTTTTATTTGTATCTCTTGGGACATTCCTACTCCCAGACTCTGCCTCCTGCATCTTTATCTGTCTATCCGTCTGGTTTTCTGTCTCTCAACTGTCCGCCAATCTGTCTGTCTGTGTGTCTGCTTCTGTGTTCATTCATTCATTCGTTCATTCATTTATTCTGATCATTTATATATCGCCTCTCTGAGATGACTACTCAGAGGCGCTCCCGACCCAACCTCGGTGGAAAAGAACAGTTTGTGACAATGCTACAGATGTAGTGATCGCTGAGGCTGTTATCATGCCACCCACAGCGTCTAAAGGGATCGATCAAAATGATGAATAGCCTTTCGCCATCTGGCGATTGGTCTGGCATCAACAATGTCCAGTTAGGAGACGACAGATTCAATTATTATTATTGAAACGAAAATAAGGTTATCATGAAGATATTCACACGTCAAGGTTTAGCGAAATACTCGTTCTTACCTGTAGATACGGTATGAAAATTAACGATTAAACTATTCAAATTATGGATGATGTTAGACTCCTTGGTTTATGCCTAATATGTGTGTCTTGACTGAATAGGAAAGAACATATTCAGCAATTAGTAGGCCTATAACAGCGGCAAATGCAAGATTGCCGACCAGACGGGTTGAAAGCTGCAGAAGATAGCTGCTATTATCATTATTGAAAATGTTTTAACGCATGCTAAGTCACACAGAAAAGCGAATACGAGGCACGGTTAGTCTGTCGCCAGTGTGAAGAGCTGATATAGTTACTCAGATGTTTGAAAGCCAGTAAGAAGTAGTGAGTTTTGAGGCGTTTCTCAAAGAAGGAAACTCTAAAAAGAGTTAGAGCATAGAACCATGGAATGCACGAGAACCCATGACAGTACTACATCGAGACTCAACCGAAAGACATTATACAAGAAGATCACAGACTGCGTATCGGAATGTAAGGATAGCGTAGTGGTTGAAGGTAGGTAGGACTCCGTATACTATAGGAGTGCTTGTTGTAAGGGTTTTATAGGTAAGATGCTGAAACCTGTTTTTATCTTATTCTGAATTCTATAGAAAGCCAATGAAGCTGACCGAGCAGAGCTATGGAGTTTGAACAAGAAGATGCACGCTGGACCACGAGAGCCAGAAAATTTGCATGGGTTGAAGTCTGTTGATTTGAAGATTTGATATAAGGTACCTGCAGACACAGGGTTGGCACAATTGAGGCGAGAGCAGACGACATAGCAGGCTATGGTCTGTGACAAGTCTCTGGTAAGAGCAGTCCTTATGTGACGTATTGTTCTGATATGGTAGAAACAAGATTTGCAAGAGTTTGTTATGTGGGATTGCAATGTGAGGTTATGGTCTGTGACAAGTCTGTTTGACAGTTGACCATAGAGGTCAACGCTGGAATGCGAAGGGAAAGAGGGCAGTAAGAGTGAGTCAAACATGATTGCTTCAGACTAATCAGGGTTTATAGTCAGAACATTGAAGCAGAGTCATGTATGCACTGAAGAGAGGTACTATTCAAGTATTACTTTGCCAGATTGATCCGTTGGTGACAGGGCAATATAAAGCTGAGTATCATCGGCATACTGCTGTAACTGGATTCCAAAGTGATTGTCTATGCAGCTGATTGGTGAAGAGATGATTGTAAATAATAGGGACTGAGGACAGATCCCTGTGAGACACCAGCAGAACAGAAAGAAGGATCAGACCGAGCAGTACCAATATCAACTGAGACCGACCTAAAAGGTATGAAGCTAGCCAGTTTAACGCAGTAGGCCTACCAGAGACGCCTATGCTTTCAGCCGAGTCTATAAATAATAGTAGCGTAACAATTGACCAATTACAGTCAAGCACGCTACCGGATAATGCGACATCTGAAGAACCCAGGAAACGATAAAACACTTACTTTTAGAATGCAAACACTACAACTTTATGGCAGAGTCCGCTGAAAGAGATTGGCAGTGATTGAACAACCTGCAAAACGGATATTAACAACGTTTTAGTAATCGTAAAATTTCCCGCCTAGTACCCATATTTGCATAATATGTACACAACCTACCAGCGGCCTCATAACATAGTCTTTAAATTGCCTGCATACAAGCCATTACCAATTTTAAACACACCAAACCGAAATAATAGCAATACATAGATCTCTTTATATATAACCTGCCACACAGTTCTTAAAATACCATTATTCATCAGTGTCTCGTTTGTGAAATTGGTGCTCTTATTGTTTATTTATTTAGTATTTTTGGGTAATTAGTTCATTGCGATACTTGGTCTAGGTATCATTAAAAATTTCGCTCACTCTCAGAGGACTTTGTTCAATCGATCAATATTCGTTTATTCGGTTTTGACAAAGTTGACACAGACGTAACATTGTTACATTTCACCCGTTAATGTTAGAGCAAGTATAACATTCGGCGTAACCTTCAATGCCTTCAATGGAGGCATGTCAAAAAAGTGTTTTTCCTTTTCCTTTTGGCGTCTGGAGTATGTGCAGTATTGTGTACCCACAAATATTTGGCCAGTGTCACCTCCTGCCCCAAGTACGGACACCCATGTTCTGAGAAGTTTCCACAGAGGCTTGTAAAACAATTTATTACCTTTATGTTTATGCTTCTGAAGAGTCTCTGTAGAGCTATGTAAACAAGCGAGTCACCTTAAGCTTGTATGTTACATGTTATAATGCTGTAACCTTTTCACCTTTCTTGTACCACTGCAAAACCGAAAATATATGTCCGCTTTGTTGTTCAACAGTGGACTTGTTCGTAGACATTTCTGCACGAGTAACTCTTAGGGCACATTAATCCTCCTTTTTGAAGTTCTAGTTCAGACATTTGGCCCCAAAAGATTCTGCTCTCGGTCTGATGCAAGATTGATTTAAAAGCGAAAACTAGCTTTGGCTGGTTCAGACTGCAGACACGTAGGAGGCAAAGCGAATTGGTTGTCTTACTCAGATCATGCTTAGGATTGCAATCAAATCTGCTGCGATCAAAGCTAATGGAATCTAATCCCATTCAGTCCAATTTAATCCAGTCTAATCTAATCTAATACAGTAACAAGGAAAATAGAAAAATGAATTCACAATAATAACAATAGGATATATACATGTATACATATATTCATGTATTTGAAAAAAGAGACAAATCTGTTTGGCACACCGGCACCAAGTTACATGTTGTGGCGCAAACCAGACATATAAATGAAAAGAGGTAGCAGAACTCTGTCAGTTATAACAGGCAAAGAGGACTCTAGGGTGGACCAGCCTCTAGAATGGCTTAGATCTTTTTAACTGACCGCTCAAATTGTGTAGTCCTTGGTTCGTCCAGGTCTCTTTGGGTCCCTGCCCCTTTGGGTGTGCCCCAGGGTTCTGTCCTGGGCCCGCTGCTTTATCTTCTTTATACTGCTGCTCTGCTCCTTGTTGACGTCTCAGGGGCTTCTACACCAACTATTTGCCGATGATGTGCAAGCCTACATCCACACCCATTCAGCCGATGCGGTGGCTACTGTGAGTCAGATGTGTCTGACTATGGATGTCCTCTCTTCTTGGATGGCCTCCAATCGGCTACTCTTAAATCCCTCTAAAACACAGCTCATTTGGCTGGGTAGCCGTAGACAACTGCAGGGTATCGACTTTCCTCAACTTACCCTGCTCTTTCCT
Organism: Aporrectodea caliginosa; assembly: GCA_020284085.1. Taxonomy (NCBI): domain Eukaryota; kingdom Metazoa; phylum Annelida; class Clitellata; order Crassiclitellata; family Lumbricidae; genus Aporrectodea; species Aporrectodea caliginosa. Next base: position 1,858,556 of record JACEVL010000078.1, read on the forward strand.
CACATAACCTTTTCCCTTACAGTTCGTGATCTGGGACTTTCTCTTGACTCTGAGCTTACTTTGTCTCAACATGAACTCAATTGCACGGAGTTGTTATTATCAGCTTCGTCAGCTTCGAGTGGTCTAAGCTCTCTCTCTCTCGATGCAGTTGTGGTCCTTGTTCATGCTTTTGTTACTAGTCGAATTGAACTGTTCCTCGCTATTGCTGGCCTTCCCCTTGGTGTTTTGGGGCGACTAGATCGAGTTCTACGCTCGACTGCTCGGCTTATTGGACGGCTTCCTAAGTACTCTCCTGTCTCTGCATACATGCGTGATGTGTTGCATTGGCTGCCTGTGTCTCAGCGGATCTCATATCGCATTGCTGCTCTGGTTTCTCGTTGTGTTCTTGGCTGCGCTCCATCTTACTTGCGTGATCTTTGCCGCCCAGTGTCTGATGTTCCAGCGCGTCGGGTGCTTCGCTCTGCGACGAGGGGTGAGTTCCTTGTTCCACGGACTCGCTTGGCTATCAGGCACCGCCGTGCTTTCTCGGTTGTTGGCCCTTCCATTTGGAATGACCTACCACTTAAGCTCAGCTTTTTTACTTGTAAGCCATCTGACAGGGTACAAGTCACTCAAGTCTTTTTCTTTAGTCGTGGCTGGGCCGGGAGCGCTCCTGAGTAGTTTCTTGAAGGGGCGCTATATAAATGCTCAGAATGAATGAATGAATGAATGAATTTTTAACATCCTTTACTGGTAAAATAATAAAAATAGGATAAAATAATAACAACGGGATAAAAATGATAACAGTGGGATGAGGGAGGTGTTTGCGGGATTGTTTCAACTACGCAGGCATGTTTCAGCGACCGTTTATGACACTACGACATTTGAAGATCTAAAAAAATAATTACCTCGCGAATCTTAATCTAGGACTAAGAGACTTAGTTAGTCAATCACCTAAGCCAGCCTCATGCATACGGGATTGTCGGAGTTAGCTAGTCAGGGACTAAGTAGTCCGGACGTAGGCGTTAGTCGGTGACCAACTCTAGCCCTACCCCAGAACTGTATTTGGCTCCCGGGCATTCTCGGCTTAACTGGTCAGAGGCTGTGGAATTCGATACCCCGTTCTTTAATAGAATAATAGAATAGAATGTTCTCTACAGTAGGACCAATTGCAAACCGCATTTTGGCTAACATGAAAGTTTAAAGGATTGCTTTCTTTATTTGTTGTTGTCTTCCAGGTCTAAACTTAGACTCAAGTCAATTTGTTTACCGATCGTAGGATGATTTTCTGGTTGATTTAAACGTTTCTTCGATGGATATTAATTCCTGATTACGATTCACTTGAGGCAACCAGTAATTGATGTATTTGAATTATGATGACGGCTTGATATAAGGGGCCGTCCATAAATGACGTCACGCTATTTTGGACGATTTTTGACCCCCTCCCCATGTCACACTTCGTCACAAAAAGTCACACCCCCTGAAAAATGACGTCACAAAGCTCTGACCCCCTAAAACCAAATTTCCACTTGATAATAAAACATGTTTCAAATCCAATTTATTGTCATTGTAATAAGTATTTAAAAATCTGATGGTGAAAAATATTTAAATAATCAGAAAATTATTAATAATGGTGCCCGTATACGTTAAAATAATCAAAAATTATGAAAATTTTAATACTCAAAATTAGTGCTGTTATTTTAAACTTAAAATGTTGTTAATTGTTAAATTTAATTACACAGACCTGATGTGACGTCACACTTTGCTGACCCCCTCCCCTATGTCACACATCGTCACAAATTTCCGACCCCTCCCCCCCAGGTGCGTGACGTCATTTATGGACGGCCCTAAGCTATCAGATTAAATTAGATTATTAATACATTTAACTATATAATTAATTGTGCGATATAAGTTACCATTGCTTGACATCTGATTCTCCTACAGGCATTCAAAAAGAATCCTATACCGCTTTTATGATAATGCATAGAACCTCAGTCAGGGGTCGCTTCAAGTGAGGTCACAGTCAAACATCGTAATCTGTGGAGAAGGGCACATGTACAAGAAGAATTCGCTTAAGCTTAGGCTTATGAATAGCAACCTCCTTTTGGTCGAAGCCTATGTGTGTATTGACCCGAAGTCAGCTTGCATAGGCGTACTCAAGTGATGAATGCAAAGGGTATAATTTATAGCCCTCTTCTTAGAGTTCAACAATCCAGCAGCTGCGACGCAAGCTGGATTGTATTCAGCTACCCAACGACTGCATACAATGGGTTTTGTGCATAGAGCGTGAAAAAGAGTCTTTTCACTGGGTATACAAAAACATGTCCACTTGATCTATGGCCTTCCAACTCGGCGATATGTTGAAAATGCTCTCAATGTTTAGGCTATAAGCCTAATACAATATAATTATTATAGTCTGCTATAATAGTATAATAGTTTAATCCAGTGCTTCCCAAAGTGGTGGGCAGCGGATCGGTGCCGGTCCGCGAGCCCTCAGTTGCCGGTCCGCAAAATGAGTCAAGAAACTGGTCAAACTGTCTCGCAATCAAGAAATGGCTATTATATTTTTAAAAGTAATAAAAACACTTTTTAGGCTAGCATTTAAGAGAAATAGAGTCGTAGAGTCGCGGCTAAACACGCATTTAAATCAATTGTAATACATATTTTAGAAATTTAGGTGATCAAAAACGAAAAAGAGTAATGATTACAAATTTGGCACCGGTCCTCCTGCAGTGGGAATATTCCTGCAGGTCCGTTACACTGAAAGTTAATTTCCGCCGGTCCGTGAGACTGAAAAGATTGGGATGCGCTGGACTTTAATCCATACAACTCTGCCATTTTTGAGCTCACTTCACAGCACTGTACTCTTTGTTTTAAGCCGCTGCATAACGCGTTGCACTGCAACAATGTATCTGATTGGCTGATTAATTGATCCCTCGACCAGTGCATTTAGTGTCCAGGTTCGATATTCCACTGTTGTGCTGTCAGGCAGCCATTACGTATAGGGCCTAATCAATGCCACTGATTAATAGTTGCACTATAGCAGGCAGGGGGTGTCAAACCTTTTTTAATGGTAGGCCAGTTGCGATGTTTTCCAGCAAGTAGCGACCAGGGTGCCGATGGCGCCTGAGCAAAATGGGGTGGGGTCTAGGAGGGGTTCGGTGAGCCCGACCCAGAACTTTTGTCAAAACTGAATCTTAAATGTGCACTTTAGCATACTAACAGTCAAATTGTGTTTATAAAATCTTAATTTAGACCTTCACTATCAGTCATGAACATCACAGTAGTCTTTAGGCAGGGCTCTATGAGCCAGAAAAACATCGTCAGCGGGTCAGAGTAGGCCCGCGGGCCAGATTCTTGACACCTCTGCAGTATATCTTAGCAGGAGTCTAATTTAACTGTATATACGGCAGCCATGCAAGGCGCCCATCTGTTCTACAGCTCATTTTTACCAACGCCACCTAACGAAAGATGGCTGAGTCGACCTTTAAGAGGGAGCGGGTATCGATCCCGCTTCCTGTTTAATGCTCTGCTCTTCACGCCCTAGTGTTACCATTGCTCCATCACCCCACGGCTGAAAAGTTTCTTAATTGACCGTCTTCATTTTAAATAATCATGTCTGATGTATGCAAGAGAAAACACGAGTCTGGATTTGAAAAACGTAAAAAGGAAGAGCAAAAACTATCTTCACTTGCACTATATTCAACTGAAAACGTGTTAATGCGGGAAATGACATTTGTAGACGTTATAATTATGTGATGTTGCTAATTTCAGAGCCGTAAAGGTCACATAATGTAGGCTGTTGTACGGCTTAACTTAACTTTAACTTTAAGTTAATTTCTTAAAGTTAAACTGTTTCAGTACAGTCACAAAATGATTAAAATTAATAAGCATTTGAATTTTTTTTCCATTTTCGCGTGAAAACGGTGAAATGCAGTCATTAAACTTTTTTCAATCTCATTTTCAGACTTGCGTAGGCTCGGAAAAGTTCTTAGGCCCTCTATACTGCGGTACTTGCGCCATAGAAATGCAGGAAATACGCATTACTATGGTGTAACAGTATCTCACTGTTGTGTCGCAATTCATTACTCATTACTATGCATATTTATCATTCAAACACCCGCTGATTGTTGTGGTATTTCTAGACAACTTTCTGACTTGACACGCTGCTGGTAAAAGCACTGCCCGTAACTTTTTAAGTATCGTTTTCAATGGTTCAATGCACCTTTACAACTACGACTGTTGCTCGACAAAACTTAAATGTCAACACATTTTTGGACGTTATTTAATCGTATATACATACCTGTGCATTTTATGCATGCAGTTTTATGGTGTTTTACTTGTTTGACTTAATCTTCAATTCGAACCGATCTGACTATGTCTGCATCCCCGATTTTGTCTTGATGAAGCATCTGACGATTTAAATATAGGCCTAATCTCGACATTTCTACAGCGCCAAAACCAGCGAAATCTTGGAAACCAGCTTTTTCACAGACGCTTAGTCAAAACGTAACCGATAGGCGGGGTTCTTACTCTTATTGCTTGCGCGGAAGAAAACACGAAATTACTATTACTATTACGAACGTGAAGGGAGAGAGAGACAGAGAGACAGACAGACAGAGACAGAAAGACAGAAAAAAAGAAAGAAAGAAAGAAAGAAAGAAAGAAAGGGAAAAAAGAGATTCAAATCGTAATCTCGAAATTTCTACAGCGCCCAAGTGAGATAGAGAGAGACAGAGAGAGAGACAGACAGACAGAGAGAAAGAGACAGAGACAGAGACAGACAGACAGAGACAGAGACAGAGAGACAGAGAGTGACAGAGAGACAGAGACAGAGACAGAGACAGACAGAGAGATCCGGAGATAATAAATTTCAGCCCTCTTATGATGTATGTTCTAGATCTGAAGTTTGTCCCAATAGCCTTGACTACACACGTGAACAGGTTTTATGACTTCAATCTACCTGCCGATCGTCCATCCGTTTCGCGTGAGTTGTTTGCCAAAGTTCAGTATCTAGAACTTACCAGAACATTAGCGTACATTGGGGATGAGTGAAAGTTCGTAACTCTTTGCCATATGACAATATGTTTGCCAGTTCTAAGACCTATGTACACTATGCAATTGTATAGTGTAAAAATCCGCCACTGATTGTACTCTGTCAGTGCCAGTCCCAAGCCTGGATAAAGGAGGAGGGCGACGCTAATGGTCTTTGTTACCACACGGTGATCGTTAAACAGTAAACAAGCAAGCAAGTATAGTGTCATCTGGAGTGCAGCGATGTGCAATAGCAGAGGGTGGCTGACGAAATGTGGGCCAACAACAGGGCAGTTGCTCGTGTTTTCGTCATACATGTACGTATAGTAGGCTTACAGGAAAGCCATTGATGCAATACGTGAAGAGGGGTCAAAAACAGAACATAAAAATTGCACAAGTGGTGTAAAATTGAACTAAAAAGTCCGCGAGCGGAGGTTAAATCTTGGTCATCTTTTCAATTTTAAACGTTAGCTGTTTCGATGATGGCATGCAGTGGTGATGTGCCATACGCAAACTAATAAAAACAAAAACATGTTTATGTGTATATGTATACACGTCTGTATATGTATGTATGAGTGTGTACATAATTGCACGTAGCATGTACGTATGCATGTATATGTGTGTATGTAGGCCTATGTGTCAGGACACTTGATATAGCGCCTTTTGAACACCTCACAATGTGCGGCAGGCATGGTTAGTGTGTGGTTTCAGTATTTTAAGGCTACTTTGTGATAACAAAGATCATTATCGTCGCCCTCCTCCATTATCTAGGCTTGGGACTGGCACTGCCAGTGTACGAGCAGTGGCGGATTTAGCAAGTGTGCGTAAAGATAGTTTCAAAATATTTGTAGTACAGAGCCATATTCGTCAGGAAGTAGGCTATATGCAATGAGAGACTGTTTTTTTGAAGGTGGTCCAATACACGAAAAGGTACGATGGGCTCGAAATGAAGTGCGGAAACGCGGCACATATCTATCTCCACAGCAGAAAGCGCAACAATCGCCAACCCACTTGACTTTCTTCTGGAGCGCATACAATAATAATAATAATAATATATAAGTACAATTATATATATGTATAATTGTATATAATATATATAAACCTTATATGCGTTGCCTCTTAAGTGCTGTGTATTCACCATACCCATTGCATAAAGTATGCCTATGCCTCGTCATCTGCATAAATATTCTCATTATTTTATTACTAAGATCAACGAAATTCCAGCGCAGTCAACCGATGCATGCTAATGTTCTGCTGAGTTCTAGATATTGAACTCGTTCCTTAACAGCATGAGCAAATATCGTGTTACATTACGACTTTTATGAATTGTGGCCGATATCAGTTTTGAATCTGGCTTTCAAGCCGTCTAGAGCCTTTAAGTTAGCCCTGTCTCCATTTTATTACCTTATATATATATATATTATATAGGTGCTAATGGGTCATATATATATATATATATATATATATATATATATATATAATAAATAATATACAGACACCAGGTGACAGCGTATTCGTGTGTATACTGTATATGCGTTCATGTGTATAAACAGGACATAAAAATGTGATTCTATCGATCACGTATGTTCTTGGTTCTGACTCTCTGTGCGCGCTAGTCGTATGTTTGTCGATCAAGTGTGGAACCTGGGTTCGCAAACTGGGACTCGGTCGCCTATAACAACTGGGTGCGACAAATGCTACGACCATTAAGGCCGGCTACAGTCGAACGAGTCCAGTGATCTGCTTCGCTTAATTTACCGTTTAGTCATTTACGTACACAGTTGCTTCCATCAGAAGAAAACACACTAATAATAGTTAATCCGTCTGTAAATATACTTAGCATCTAGGAAAGAATAGTGTTTTGTTGAATCGGCGTTAAGAAGAAAGAAAGGGTCGTTTAGAAGCGACGTAGACGATTATCCAGTGGTTTGTTTGTCCTACGTAAACAGTTTCACGGTCGAGATTCAACAAAGGTGATGATGACAAGTAAGAGCTTTTTCCGATCTCTTTCGCATTCGGTTTCTCTCGACAAATTTTACGTTTCTTTAGCTCTGTGCTTTCGTTTCCTGTTGATGCTACGTGGTCTTAGCGCTCGCGTGGTAATGCGCAGTGTGCAGTGTTGGCTAGTTTCTTTTTAAAAGTAATCAGTTACAGTAACTAGTTACTGGACTGCAAAAAGTAACTAGTTATTGTAACTGATTACTTTTTTGAAATAGTAACTAGTTACTGATTACAGTTACCTTTTCAAAGTAACTTCATTTACTGTTAGTTACCGCACACATTTTGTTAAAGTCCAACATCGCTGCATCGGTCTATTAGCGTGTATTCAGCAGGGTAATAGATTAATAATGTGAATACTAATGCACTACTTAAATGCCAGATTAAATATGTAGGCCTAGAGGTTTATATTGGCTTACAGCAGAAGAAGTACCTGAAATTATTTCTTGCTAAGTCAATTTAAAGTTAATGATATTAATAAGAAATTAATAGGGTCTAATACAAAATCTTTAAACTAGTTTAAATAGCACATTTATTTAGCGCCACCTCAAGACACCTACTCAGAGTTGCTCCCAGCCGAACTACGGCAGAGTGCATTAAAGAGGGCATGATGAATTATGCGATCGGGAGGGATTGCAAGCACTGGCCTGATATGAGGCTTTAACAAAGATCAATTGGAAAGACACGTATGGGACTGGAACCAGAGCAGAGCAGTGCCAGAGACGCCAAACCAAGAAGAGAGCCGATGCAGAAGAAGGCTGTGATCGATGGTGTCGAATGAGGCGGAGATGTCGAGGAGACTATAGGAGACTTGCTGATGGCTGACGGCAGAGACAAGTTCATTGTACAGAGAGGCAAGATGAGTTTCTGTGGAGTGGTGTTTAGCGAAGCCAGAGTGGTGGGGGTTGAGGAGTGAGTTAGAAGAGAGGTCATATAGCGGGGCAAGAACAATTCGTTAAGTTAACTTAGGTAGAAAGAACGGTAGGAGATGGTACTGTAGTTAGATAGGGTTTTCTTGTCAAGATATGCTTTTTCTAAAAGGTAGCATCTTTAAGAATTTTTTACCTAAGCCTAGCAGCCTTAAGTTGATCTTTGTTATGGGATGATCCAATGACTGGACTGACCAATTCTCTTTTGTGAATGCAGGTTATTCTCTAAAACACGACGAGAGAAACACATTGAATGACGCAGAATCAAACGGTCATTACAACCAACCGTTTGACGATTCGCGGAGAATTGCGCCACCTAGCGTCGAGGCATTTACAGGTAAGAGGTCATTAAGTCTACGACTCAATACTCTTAAGTAAGTAAGTAAGTTAGAATGTCTTTTAATAAATCAATTTCAAACCGCATTTTTCAGCGAGTAAACAGTACAGGGCTACTATTAATCGCAATCGTAATTGTAATCATAGACTACAAATTTCTACAGCGCTACTCGAAAGCCTAGCGCAGGGCACTCGTGCTGCTCGTATCAGAGGGGTTTTCAAGAGATGTCCAGTGGAAATCCGAGTAACTATCGCTAAGCAGAAGAAGAGGGTAGTACAGTGTTGGTGCCGTATGCACCAATATGGTCTATGTTGAGTAGGCCTAATTGGTGCCTAATAGTAGTAAGGCTTAAAGTTAATAGTAGTAAGATTTGTTCAGTGGCGTAAAGATGGGTTAGATTCGAAGTAGCTATTTAATAATTCAGTTTATTAATAAATTTGTCTATTCATTTTATTGATAAATTTAATTATTCAGTTTATTAATTAACTTAATATTTCCCGTTTATTAATGAATTGCAATTGGAACTCTGGTTGAAACGCTATAGTAATGTTTCGGCAGAGGAAAGGCTTTTCTCGAAGGGTGATGTGAACCCTGGCTTTGAACCGGACTCTGGACATGGAAGCACCACAACGGAGTCCAGTCCGGATGTGGCTCTACCAGCGATCGAGAAACAAAAGGAAGAGAAATCAAAGGAAAAGAAGGAGAAACCAAAAGTTGTCAGCCTTCGACAACTGGTAATGCCTCTCTGCCTCAACCTTTGACTGTCTCTCTTTGTGTCCTAGTCTCTCTGTCCCTGTCTCTCTATCTGTCGGTATCTGTCTCTTTGTCTCTGTCTCTTTGTTTCTTTCTGTCTCTTTCTGTCTCTCTGTTTCTCTCTTATATAGTCTTTGCCTCTTTTTCTGAAGGTCTGTCCCAGTCGCTGTCTCTGTTTCTGAATATCTGTTTTTGTACGTTTGTTCTGTAATATAGGCCTACACGTGTCTGCTTGTCTGCATATATATATATATATATATATATATATCTAGGTAGGTCATATGTAGCAAATTTGTGTATTGTTGCTTCTCTGTTCGGTGGGACGGGCGTGAGATGGAAGAAAGAGGAGAAAGAGTGATGCAAAGGAGAAGAGAAGGAAGAAGGAACAGATGTAGAAAGACTGAGGAAAGAAGAAAACTATAACAATAAGCAAATTAATATTGAATTTTTGCTTTCATTGTCCGGTTCAGCAAAACAACTCAATGTGTAATCTAACATAATCTAACCTGACTGACCCAGCAAAAGCTATCAAAGATTCTAACGAAACCCAATCCAATTCGTTCCACCCAATTCAGAGTTCCAATCTCTCAGTGAGACAATTAAACTATTCTAGTGTATCTAAATGAGTGATTGAATGCTGAGGATTGATTTCAAATCAAACATGCTTCTCCTGTAGGCAAGTGTCTATTACTGCGCACCAAACTCTCCCGCACACAAATTGTTGCAGGCTGTCTGTTCTGTTAGTAGTTAAGATTTATGTCTTCTGTCATTTGTGTTCTTGTGAATTGTTTCAATTGCATAACTGTACACTGTAACCGGTTGCGGTTTGTCGACCGGATTGTTTCAATAAAGAATATTATTATTATTAGTCACCTTGAAGGGGCACTAACGCACTATGTAAATTTTTGAATGAATGAATTAATATGGTTCCGCTGTGTTTAGTTTCGCTTCGCTGATCGGATCGATTATATCCTGATGCTTTGTGGAACAATATGCGCCTGTGGTAACGGGGTTGCCATGCCAATACTTCTGCTCATCTTTGGAAGCTTAACGGACGACTTTGTGAATACGGGGTAGGTCGTCTACATGTAATTCTCTAAGCAAATCTCTTCAAATAAAGGCGCCATTGAAAATGCACTTTACGACAAATCTCATATGTTAGTTCCATTTTGATTTCATAGAATGTCACGTGACACGGTAGCCAATTAGTTTGACTTTTAACGTGTAGTGGCTGGTTCGATACACCCCATAGGCCTATAGGTTACTGCAAGTGTATGGAACTTAAGCAAGTCAGTCATTCACATTCGCTCAACGTCATCGATTGAAGCCTTGTCTATAAATTGTGGGCTTAATAAGTGCACAGATAGAGAAATTAAATGATACATTCGTGATAATAGAATATATTTTAGGTTATGCGCAATGTTTCGATTTCATTGCGAAATTTAATTAATGTTTTTGCAATGTCATTAGGTCTACTTATTATTAATATAGACCGTCTAATGCCATGCCTTTAAACGACTTTAATTCCAAGGTGACGAATTGGTAGCAACATATTGTGAGACCACAAAATATGTCAATGCTGCTGTTAGTCATAATATTTTAGTTTCTAGGCTTTCCCTGCAGTTCTGCACATCCGGAAATGCAGCTTGCCACTCGCTATCTCTGTTCAAGGCCAGATCGTTTCTGATGATCCCTCGCCTACTTCTTTTATGGCCAGCTGTTCCTCCTTTTGTGGTCAGCTGGAAGCATGAAAGTTGACTGAAAAAGTTCCAGCCATGAACTTTAATACCACTTCTATGAACACCGGTCGCCTGAATGGAGCACGTGTTCTTCTGGAAAATACGATTGGTCGAGAGCTGCTGTGGTTGTCTCATCAGTGACCCAAGTCGTTACTTCATCAATTTTGTTCTTTTATCTTTGCCCATACAAACCACATGTTCCAGGTTGCGGTGTGTCAGCCTGTTTTGCAAAAATAAACGGTCTGTGAATATACATATTGTAGGCTACCATATCGCGCCTCTGATTAGGTTGTACTGTGAGAGGCGCTTTGTAAGTCCGTAAATAAAATAGAATAGTCTTTCAGTCTTTGATTCCAGGGGCGGAGACTTAGGGGGGACAGGGGGGACGGTCCCCCCAAAACTTGAGGTGGGGGGGACGGAGCTGCTTATATCCCCCCAATATTTCTGAAATATTTCATGAATATAATAATAATAGCTACGAGTGACAGCTGGTTCTTATCAGCACTCAAATAATAAAGCAATTTTGTTCAGATAACAGCTTAAAATGCTACCATTACGGTGTGGAAATTCAAAATTTTTTAGATAGGCGAGCAGGGACGTCATTTGGGGGTGGGGGAGGGGTGTGGCATTTGCATATTGATTTTTGTCTACCTCTTCGTATGCACTTTGCACGTAGCCCGAGGTACCGAGACAGTTAGAAAGGTGTACATAATTATATAAATGAAATTTGTAGTAGGTCTGCTTTAGCTATATAAGTACTATGTAACTGGAGACGAACAGGCAATCCAGCCTTTCAGTCACACAGATTATCTCATATACCGACTGGCCGAGAGAGCACACAGAGTTACCTGTCAAAGGCGACTAGCCGATAGAGCCCACAGAGGTACCGGTCAACGGCATAGTTGTAAGATTGATAGCCCCTGATAGCCTCTACATGATGTAGGTCAATGCTAATGTTCATGCTTTCTTTCATTATACTCACCTTATATGACCCTTTTCCAACATTCCCATGCAGCTTCACCATCAGGAAGATATCTCTCATCAACTATAGCCTCCCACCCACATTCTGGCTCTCACGCATGAAACCAGGTTTTGCAGTAGACCTACATCAAATTTCTAGCCAGGAGCCCTTGTCTAAGCCAAAACCTTTCAGTCACGCAGATTGTCCCATTGGTATATTCTATACAGTTTGGAGTGTCATTCTCTGCACGTTTTGTTTGGATCGGGTGATGCGGCTAATGGATAAAACTCTTATGATACATAGGGCCTACATGTAGGTGTAGATGTAAATATCAATAATAAACTGACACCTGTGAAGGTAAGCTAATTTGCTATTCATCAGTCTTACATTATAGAACTTATTTCACAGTCAAAGTTTTCCTATGTTATGCATATTTAATCAAATTTGGCAGAAAGGTTTCATTTCTTGTGGAAATATCTAACCACGTCTGCAAGTGAGTTGGCAGAAAAAGCTGTAGCTTCAGCAAAGCAATATCCTGCTGACCTCAATAACAGAAATTCATCATTTACCCTCTGTACATATGGCAAATTTTGAATGTACCCATTTAACACCACTGGACCTGTTGGACTTTTTAACGCAGTGCAATCCTTCAAAGCAATTTCCAAATGTGTGTGTCAGATTACATATACTGTTGACAATTATTCCATCAACAGTAGCCTCTGCAACTCAAGGTGATTAAGGAAAAAAAAACTGAAATGACGTCCCTGTAGGGGAGGAGTCACATCCCTCCCCAGACCCTCCCCAAACTCAAACTACATGTAAGCTACGAGTGACAGCTGGTTCCTATCAGCACTCAAATTATAGAGCAATTTTGTTCAGATGACAGCTTAAAATGCTACCATTACAGTGTGGAAATTCAAAAATTTTAGATGGGGAGGGGCACATCCCCTCCCCAAACCCTTCTCTGCGCTGCGCGCCTCGCCGATCGTCCTTCGGCCGCTCCTTCGCCACTCCCCCAAACCAAAGACCAAGTCTCCGCCTATGTTTGATTCCTAATGATTTTCTCCATGTCCTCTCCCATTTGTTATTATTTTAGGCCATTCGGCCATTAGGCGATATTTTATCGCACCAAGATAATATTATGTGGAGAATTCCCGTTACCCATGATCTGCTGTCTCCTTCTGTTTGCCACCGTCGCTGACAAGGTTTCAGATCCACGCGGCTGAATTCTCCAATAACGATCTTAATTAGAATAGAACTGTATATAATGTTATATATATATATATATATAGAGAATGTAACTTGAGATGAGTGAGAAGGAACATTTACGCGTGTACACATAAAGACTGTTATGTAACTCTGTGTTCCGACTACTCTAACAAGTTAGCGCATATACTATTTCCTGGCATTAATCCAAAGAATGTGCAAGCTGTGCATGCCCAGGTAATTATTAAAGTACAAGAGTTTGTTCAAAGACTATACGCGTCTAATTTTATTTTATTTTCTTATTTTCTTTTAGTATCAAAATTACGCCTCGTTTCTTCGTTATTGCAACATGCGGGTTATCGTATCGTATCGTAACATTTGTAAAGCGCCTCCGTAGGGTAACCGTTCAGAAACGCTCCCAGTGTGCTAAGCCCCGCGAAAAGAAACATTTGAGAAAAGCGAATGGAAGAGAGACTGCCGGATAGAATTTTAGATGCGGCGAACAGAAACCGCATTCCAAAGAGAGGGACCAATTGATGCAAAGGAACGAGACTGAGCCATAGCAGTTCTAGTACGGGGTTCTGCTTCCATTAGGATTAATCGAAATCCAAGAGGATCAACGGAGAAAAGATCTTTCGATCGGCTATTTGATCTGCTATTTGATCTGCTATTTGATCTGCTTAAATTTGATCGGCTATTTGATCGGCTATTTGAACGGCTATTTGATGGATGATTTTCAACTGATATATGACTAACCCTGTCGAAACATTCCAGATGCAATACGCTGATCCTCTTGCGGTGGCAATGAACTCGACATTAGGAGAAGCATTTCCAAGAGACATGGCACCAAAGACAGCGCAGAAGAAGACCTGAATTAAAGTATTCCATTCTAATTAAAATGACAGACAAAGTCAAAGACAACAATTGAGCCTACAGAAAGCACTACGCTCCGGCCGCAGCCGAAATAACCTACACAGACTCGTTTGCTTGTTGTCAAAGAACAACGCGTACCTAATCGTGGTGAATGGGTGAACAACTGATTAAGAGAATGCTTGGCCTGGCGAGACCATTCCTGTTAAGATATTGATTGAAGTAGGGGTCAACCACCTGAAGGGCGTAAGGCGAGGTGGACTGGCTCAATAGAAATCCAGAAAATAGTTGGCCACTGCAGGAAGCAACCTCTTAATGCACACACACAGGCCACTATCAAGGCTGAATAAAGGGAGGGTCGGACTAATGGGTGCAGGTATATCGCCTGTAAAGAGAAGGACGACAAAATCCATGGCACAAGACAATCACAAAACACAACACCGGTTCGGATGTCACACGGGTTAGCAAGGTGCACGAAGCGATTAAAATGTCAGTCAGTGGGAACCAACAGGCTTTAAACCCATGGGCTGATGATGATGATGATGATGATGATGATGCTGCTGATGATGATGACGACGATGATGATGTACCTACATTAGTTCAAGAGAATAGATTGTGCTGAGGTAATGTCCTATATATTAAATAAAATTTACAGAATCGATTAGATAATAATCAAATGTGATAAATGATCTTACAATAAGCAATTGACCGATTGTGTATTCTGCATGATAGACTCCGTTCTCGTCCTTCTTTGGCACCGTAAGCGTACCACCGTACCAAAACGCAAGTGCATAGGTGGAGAATATTATTAGGTACGTGACTCCCATTCCTCCTCCGTTAACTATGCTCTTCCTTATTCCGTACGTTTTCGCAAACTTCAGGTTATCATTGTACCTGGAATACAACAATACTACATCATCGTCGTTGTCATCGTCATCATCACCATGATTGTCCCTTGCGGGCATGGCTGGTAAGAGTCCCCCGAGCGGCAAAGGCCTGCGCTATGCCGGACCTTGGCTTATCGATATGAAAAAGGTCTGGTCGATGATAGCTATGCCAAATCTGCGCGTTGTTAGCGCTGCACTGATTTGCTGCCATTCTCCATTTGCGAAATCAGTCGCAACTCGTGGATAGGATTTCGTTTATGTTTAAGCGAGAGACTACCATGGAGGAATTTCTCCAGCAATTTTAAGGAATATCACTCAACAGCCAGTGAACTTTTTCAAACTGTAACATTAGTTAGACTAGTGAAAGACCACCTTTGAGGTTTTTTACAGAAGCTGAACAAATGCCCTGACATTCATTCATTCGTCCATCCATCCAACCGCTGACTTTGTACTCCTCCATCCATCCAACCACCTGTCTAATCTATCCCACCAATCTTCCTCATCAACCTATATCCCCAATGTATCATCATCATTTCCATCAATCCATCCCATAACTCCATTCCATCACTCTACTCCATCAAACCCATCCAATTCATTCCAGTCCAATCAATCCATCCATCATTCACCCATCCAATCCATCCACTCCATCATCAGTTCATCATTCGTCCATCCATTAATTCATCCATTCAAGTCCATTCGTTCATGCTTTCTCATTCATACATTCATTTAGCACCGTCATTAACAACAAGAAATACAATCACAATTACGATTTTAGTTCTGACTTTCTCCGTCTTGGTTTCATCTTTAGAACTTGGCTCTAATTCAATCCTCAGTCTTATCATGAAACTGAGTAACTATATTTTATTTATCCTTCCTTCCTTCCATCCTGGTGTCATCCATCCTACATAATTATGTCATCGTTATCATCGTATGCCTGTTCGCTTCCCTCCGTCCTCAATCGCTTGATGTCACACTACATCATTAGAATGATATCATGTGGGGTCTGCACTGCCAGGCACTATTTCAAGTCAAGTAAACAAAACTAAAGCGATACAGTACCATGGACAGTGGAAGAAAAACACATCAATGCGCGTAGGCATATATATAGCTTATACTCTGGTAATACATGCTCCTTTCCAATGCATTACGATTCTTACACATACTACGGACTTGTCATTCGAGATCTGGTACAAGTCTGTTCTGAAACTGGCAACTAAAGATCATTATACTTTATCTGCCAAGACATTGCAACCTTAACAGACATCAAACCCTCAACGGAAACGCATTAAGCAATATAAGCAATATGTATAGAATATTATATGGCTTAATGCGTAATATAATGCTCATAGTATATATCAATATATATATATATACGATATATATATGAAAGAGCAAACCGGCTTTGATGATATTCACAGACATCATGCACGTGAATCAATACGTGACGGTTTTAGATATGATGATGGTGTTAGAAGATTGAACATGGAAATAGCGCTGGTTTAATATAGAACTACCTGTTACATTCCTTTTCTTCTCCACCAAAGACGACCACCGTTCTAATGGCCGACAGATCTTCCTCGGCTATTGCTCCAGCCTTAGCGTATGCCTCCGACTCTTTCTTCGTTGAAGCCGTAATCAGCTGACAGGTGATTGTAAAGATAAAAATGTCAATCAATTGTTCAGCCAGTCCGCCATTGTTTCGCACTTTCTTTTGTTCTCTCGATCGAACGTTCACTTCTCCGTTCTCTCGCTCATACATTCGAATTCATTCAATCCAGTTCATTGTTCAAACGTTCATTCTTTTATTTGTTCGTTTATCCACTTGCAGAAAAGTATTTTCACACAGTCTATTGGCCATTCGTTCGTTAATTAATTAACTCATCTCATCAGTTCAGTAAATGAGCTAATAGAATTTTGCAGTGGCGAATGAATCAGACAAATGAAGAAATGCCTAACGGGAATCCAGCATCGTTCATCTTTCACTCTGTATTTTCTTCACCTAAACAAGTTTCAAGTTCTTGGCCTAAATCATACAGCTGATAAAACAATAAGCCATAAAAAATAAGCCAACTTACAAACATCATAACGCCTCCGCAGCCAGCCAGCAGAGGAGTTGTTGATAGAATGACCAAAGCCAGTTTCCATCCCTTGACGAGAGCGATGATAATTCCAACGATAAATGTACACAGAAATTGAAAGAAAGCTCCGAACTTATCTCCAATTCCAGCCTGGATCTTATTAATGTCACTGTAACAGATAACGTTATGTCCATGTCATGATATACTGTCTTCATCTCAGGCTGTTAGCTACGAAGCGAGGTTTCTAAAGGTATAATGTCGAATAAATCTACAATCTATAAGAACCGAATCGTTAATTAATTTATTAATGCGTTAATTCAAAAAGGGACAACAGTGTCACTGGATTGTTATTGTTAGCTTTTAAACGCCACTATCCATTGTTGATGAGACATCAACAGATGGCGTTGGGTAATTGTGCCTGAGGGACTTGGTCAAGGTCCCTACACAGTAACCGTCTCAAGGGAGGTTAGAGTTGAATAGTTAAACAGAACCTTGGGGGAAGGTTCGACTTATAGTAAAGTATCACCTGAGTCTGAATCTGTAATCATTGAGCTAAAATTGGGGTAGTTGGGATTAATCTTAATATAATAATTTCCCACTAGTCATTCCACTTGTCACTACTCATAGACTATATATATTTTTATATTTATTTATGCCTGCAATCAATCAATCAATCAATCAATCAATCAATATTCGTTTAATCATGAAACCAAGCTGTCACAGACGCAACTTGTTACAGGGAGTAAATAGCTAATGTCATTAATTAGGAGAAATCACAATCAATGTCCTACTGAAAGAGGTACTGTGAAAGTCAGAATACTTGATGCCATTAGGTATGAGGTATGTAAAGCGGTTTGCTACTGCCTGTGCTAAACTAAAACGTCGTTATTAAAAGTTCTTAAACTCTAAGGCTACAGTCAACAAATAAGCCCGTTCCTACTCTGTTAATCTGATGCCAATTTCTCCTGCGTCGTTAGTGTCAAACCATCCGATTTCCTGTCGAAGAACGGCTTGAAGGTATTGCTGTCGTATTCGACTCGCCTGGCGATGCGAAGTCGTCAGCCAAAACGCCACTTGCCCGTAAGCGACGAACAGAACGCAGATACCGACAACTACAACATCACACAAATCACAGAACGTGAAATTTAATGCAGCGATTCGTTGAAATCTTCGGTAGTTTCTTTGAAGTAAACAATACGTTCGTTGTCAAGTCATACAATATTATCATTACCTATCCTTTTCTGACCTCTTTACCTTTTTTATTTCATCCACCTTTTACCATGTATCTTATCTCATCTATATTATCTATCTTATCTCATAGTCTATTCTTTTTATCTATTTTATATCTCATATAATCTCATCTCATAAATCTGACATTGGTGTATCTTATCTCTTAGCTTATTTCAGTTAGTGAGGCCAAATTACTCTATGCTATCTACATGCTCAAGCTCTAATTGGCAAATTGGTTCAATGAATGACGAAAGTTGCTCAATAAGCGAAAAACTCTATTCTTTTATGAAGTTAAGAATTTAATGATGAAACTAATTAAAGTCTATGTACCTTAGTAAGTATTCTAGTCTTGATTGGACCAGGATTTGGGAAGCGACTGGTTTTAACTGCAAAGAGTAGGCCTAATTAGCTATTGCTTTTCAATTAAGTATGCACCCACCTACAGTACGCAAACTAATACTTGAAAGCAATAATGAATACTTGCTGACAAAGTCAACGCATTTCGGACGAATTATTGTGTTCAAAAAGTAATCTTGTGTCTCCGCTGTCCATGTAAAGTTTGCTCCAACGGTGGCGGTCCTGCAGCAAACACAGACCGAGATATTAAATTATATAAGCCAACAGTTCTATTGTAATTAAGATCGTTAATTGAGAATGCAGCTGCTACGTGGATCTGACACCTTGTCAGCGACGGTGGCAAACAGAAGGAGACAGCAGATCATAGATGGAAAACGGGAATTCTTCACATATATCTTGGTGCGATAAAATATCGACAGGCCTAAAATTATAACAAATTGGACCGGACGTGGACAATATAATTCAGAATCGAAGACTGAAAGACTATTCTATTCTATTTACGGACTTATAAAGGGCCTCTCACAGTACAACCTAATCAGATGCGCGATATGGTAGCCTACAAATGGTTTGTATGGACAAAGCTAAAAGAGCAAATGAAGTGCGACTTGGGCCCCTGAAGAAAAAAAGGGAACCAGAACGCCACTTGCCCGTAAGGGAGAGGAAGACCGAAAGAACTGATCGAAGGACCATAAGAAACGACTTGGCGATGAACAAAGCTAAGGAGTGGCAAAGCCGCATTGTCGGATGGGCAGAGGGACTAAATACTAAATACAATGGTCTCTAAGCAAATTGTAGGTCTCACAATATTTTACTGCTTATTCGTCGCCGGTGACTTTTTAAAAGCGCGTCTGACAAATTACCGTCAAAAGCGCCACGACCTATGCGCATCGATAAATGCGCCAAACAACTCATAGTCTGTTCTTTTTATCTACCGACATATCATACAGTAGCGCCACAAAATAACCGACAAATCGCCCGACATTCGGCAGCTATCTCATAGCAGCCTTCCACTAAGGCCAAATTACTCTATGCTAGTTGCATGTGGTTTCCAGCTCTTATGGGACTGTTCCAATCCTCGATATCTTCCGAAGTATTGCTCACAAACGGAAAATTTAGTCGGTTTAAAAGTCTAAGAAGTTAATGATGAAACTTAATTAAAATCGTCTTTAGCCTTGATAAAACCTGTTACTGTATAACTGTTCAGCCTGCAAAGAGTAGGCCTACTAGCTAATTTCTTTTCAATTAAGTATTATTTACAGTATCAAACTTATTCTTGAAAGTATAATCAAATATCTTGCACTGTGGCAACGCGTTGTGGACATTTTTGTGTCTCAAAAATATCGGGCGCATTTGTGCTGTCCATGTAAAGTTTGCTCCATTTGTGGAGTTAGCAAACACAGTCGGAGCATATTCGGGGGCTTTTGTCGGGGCGCATTTGTCACGGGCGCAATTATACCTTCGTCGCCATGGAGTTAAAGTCGTTTACAGACATGCATTTAGACGGTCTATAGTCACAATAATTTATAATAATATTGCAAAAACAGTCATTGAATTATATCGAAATATTGCGCATAACATAAAATATATTCTATTATTACTAATGCATCATATTATTTCTCTATCTGTTCACTTACTAAGCGTTACAATTTATAGACAAGGCTTCAATGGATGGCGCTGTGTGCTTGAATGACTTGCTAAAGGTCCATACACTTGCAGTAACCAACCTGTGGGGTGTATCGAACCAACTAAGACAAGCCTCTCAAACTAATAGGCTGACGTTCTATGAAATCAAAATGGACTAGCCTATGAAGCCGTAAAGTGCATTTTCAATGGCTGCTTTATTTGAAGAGATGTGCTTAGAGATTTTTATGTAGACGACCTACCCCGTATTCACAAAGTCATCCGTTAAGCTTCCAAAGATGATCAGAAGAATTGGCATGGCAACCCCGTGACCACAGGCGCAGATTGTTCCAGAAATCATCAGGATGTAATCGATCCGATCAGCGAAGCGAAACTAAACACAGCGGAACCCATTAATCATCAGCGATGGCGCATGACCATGCCACATATCAACCACTTACGCTAATGTAATTGTAAACTCAGAAGCAAATGGCATTTTAACTGTATTTGCAAATGGCATTTATAATTATACCTGGAATTATAATTACACTAATCTGTACAGCAGCGTATGCAGGGCATGGGGCTTTAAAATGTCAACTGTAGAGCAAGTTCTAAAAGTTAACAACTTTCAATTGATTAGTTTTAAAGCGCTAACGTCTTCGGGATGGCAGATACCGGAAGACTGTTAAACACACGCGCGGACCATCTATAGCAGAAAGGATGGATCACTCGATTTTGTCTGAGAAGACATCGACAGACTACTGGTTTTTGTCTGAGAAGACATCGTCAGTTATCAGATGACAATCGGAGTCACAGAGAGTCATCAGATGGCAGATGGCAGTTTGTTGTGTGTGCGGGAGAGTTTGGTGCGCAGTTATGCAGACACTTGTATACGAGAAGGCATAGTTTGAATTTGAAATCAATCCTCAGTCTCTCAATCACTCACTTAGCACAGATGGGATGCAGTGGAACTGTTTAAATTATTATTTATGTTAATTTTGGACACTGAGGGATTCGAATTCTGGATTGGATGGAATTGGTCGAATTGGATTGGGTTTGGGTTAGAATCATTTGATAACTTTTGCACAGTCAGGTTAGACTATGTTAGATTACATATTAAGTTGTTTTGCGCTACGAGAAATGGAAATATAAATTCATTGCTAAGATTCATTTGCTTATTGTTATAGTTTGCTTCTTTTCCTCAGTCTTTCTACATCTGTTCCTTCTTCCTTCTCTTCTCCTTTGCATCACTCTTTCTCCTCTTTCTTCCATCTCACGACCTTCCCTCCCTCCAGACAAGTAACAATAAACAAAATGCTACATAGGATCCTACCTAGATATGCAGACAAGCAGACACGTGCCAGCTTAGAGAAATAAAGTACAAAAACAGATAATATTCAGAAACCGAGATAGCGACTGAACAGACCTTTAGGAAAAGAGGCAAAGGCTAAGACAGAGAGAAAGAGAGACAGAGACAGATAGAGACAGATAAAGAGAGAGACAGAAACAGAGACAGAAACAGAGACAGAAACAGAGACAGAAACAGAGACGAAGACAGACAGAGACAGAGAGACAGGGACAGAGAGACAGAAACGAAACAGAGACAGACAGTCAAAGGCAGAGGCAGAGAGGCATTACCAGTTGTCGAAGGCTGACAACTTTTGGTTTCTCCTTCTTTTCCTTTGATTTCTCTTCCTTTTGTTTCTCGATCGCTGGTAGAGCCACATCCGGACTGGACTCCGTTGTGGTGCTTCCATGTCCAGAGTCCGGTTCAAAGCCAGGGTTCACATCACCCTTCGAGAAAAGCCTTTCCTCTGCCGAAACATTACTAGCGTTTCAACCAGAGTTCTAATTGCAATTCATTAATAAACGGAAAAATTAAGTTAATTAATAAACTGAATAATTAAATTTATCAATAAACTAAATAGTCAAATTTATTAATAAACTGAATTATTAAATAGCTACTTCGAATCTAATCGATGGGCAACCTTTTCATCAATGTTGCGAGTGTTACAGTTCGCCTTGTTGCTGATTGTTACCTCTATTGTCATTGATTGCGGTTTGTCACTGAGGTTTCAATAAACAAATATATATATATATACATTGATGATGATGATGACGAATGATATGGATAAGCATGTTGGCTTATATAACGCCTTTAAATGAGATCAAAATTAAATCGCGGTCTGAATATCCACCTCCGTGTGACTTTGATTCGCTTTAGTCGCGGTTAAACTTTCAGACACTTTAAGTAAGTAAGCAAGCATATCCTTTTTGAAAAACCAACTGCTAAGTCTATATCTTTATTGGAAAATCAACTGCTAACCGCATTTTGGTGTACATCGTTCATCAAATAGATAAAAAATGTAAGTATTAAGCATCCGTGTAACAAATGTTTTACGAGATAGAGAGTTTGCCTTAGGTATGATTCTATTGTGGGTTTTTGGGGCGTAGCGAGTATGAAACAGTTTCCACGGGAGGCAATAGCTGATGTAATACATGTGCAGGGTTGCTGATGATAGTTGAAATGAGGTTGAAGTCTGCTTTCTGGCAAAGTTGTTCGAAACTTTGATAGGACCTGGCTTTCGAGTAACGCTTAAGAAATTTGTAGTTTATGATTACGATTACGATTGCGATTAATAGTAGTCCTGTACTGTTTACTCGCTGCAAAATGCGGTTTGCAATTGATTTATCAAAGGACATTTCTTACTTACTTACTTACTTACTTAAGAGTATTGAGCCGTAGACTTAATGACCTCTTACCTGTAAATGCCTCGACTCTAGATGGCGCAATTCGCCGCGAACCGTCATCCGGTTGGTTGTAATGACCGTTTGATTCTGCGTCATTCAATGTGTTTCTCTCGTCGTGTTTTAGAGAATAACCTGCATTCACAAAAGAGAATTGGTCAGTCCAGTCATTGGATCATCCCATAATAAAATCAACTTAAGGCTGTAGGCTTGCGTAAAAAATTCTTAAAGCTACTACCTTTTAGAAAAAGCAGATCTTGACAATGAAACCCTATCTAACTACCGTACCATCTCCAACCGTTCCTTTCTATCTAAGTTAACTTATCGAATTGTTCTTGCACCGCTAAACGACTACCTCTCTTCTAACTCACTCCTCAACCCCCACCAATCTGGCTTCGCTAAACACCACTCCACAGAAACTCATCTTGCCTCTCTGTACAATGAACTTGTCTCTGCCGTCAGCCATCAGCAAGTCTCCTATACATAGCTCTGTCTCCTCGACATCTCCGCCGCATTCGACACCATTGATCACAGCCTTCTTCTTCATCGGCTCTCTTCTTGGTTTGGCGTCTCTGGCACTGCTCTGCTCTGGTTCCAGGGCATACGTGTCTTCCCAATTGTTCTTTGTTAAAGCCTCATATCAGGCCAGTGCTTGCAATCCCTCCCGCTCGCATAATTCATCATGCCCTCTTTAATGCACTTTTGTGCTTCCACATAAACGAGGATCATGTGTATAGCAGCGCATACTACAGGGATCATTTATGGCATTACAGCACTCAACATGTCAATATGGCAAGAGTTCGTACAAAAGCTGCAGTAACTAAAAAGGATTCTTATTCTGTTTCCTATAGAGCCTGCATGTAACCTAGACAAGATAGCCACAGCAAGAGGCATGAAAGATAGAGAGAGAGAGAGAGAGTCAAGGCTAAGAGAGAGAGAGAGAGAGAGAGAGAGAGAGAGAGAGAGAGAGAGAGCTGTTGATGAGTCCGAGTTGCACATAATGAGCACCAGAAGCATACAAACTGGGACACGTGCTGATCCACAGCACAATAGCTTGTCCAATGATTGAATAAAATCAATGAAACAAATGTAATCTGACAGTTATAATAAAACAAATATCATCAGTGGCGCTCCCGATCCTAACCTGAAATTACTATAAATAATGCAGACTTCGCTTGCGAAACTGTGTCAAAGAGCCAACTGAGGAGCTTGAGTTGCAGCAGAGAAAGGTGTTTCCACTAGTGTAGGACATTATCCCCTGGACATAATAATGCTTATTATCCGGACAAAATCCCCCCATTTTGCCTAGGACTTCGGAGAAAATCCCCTCTGTGCAATTAGCCTATTTCTGCATGTCATTGGTAAACCAACAATTATTTTCAACATTTGCTGCTGGTGGTAACAATTTTGGACAGACTAGTATAATAAAGAACACGCTTACGATTATATCATAGCCTGCCTGGGGGATTAGGTCTTAGCTTGGGGGATTTTGTGGGCTAATTGCCCGGGGTTATGTCCGGGGAATAATGTACTAGGGGGATAATGTCAGCTTAACGATGACAACTAGGCAAAGCTTATGGACTGAGCTGTAGCAGTATGAATACGAGGGACAGTCAGGAGTCCATGGGCAGCCGACTGAAGGGTGCCACGTACAATACTGGACGGAGAAGGCTGGTCTTTGCCGCCGACCCAATCCGGTCTTACGGCGAGTTTTTGGTCCCCCGTGCTAGCAGCTCAACTAGGCAGAGTCGCGCCCTCTCGGTTGTTGACCCCATACTTGGAATGGACTCCCATTGGAGAAACGCCTGCCGCCTAGGAAAAACACGACTGTATTGTATTGTATTGTATTTGATCATTTATAAAGTGCCTCTCATAGCATAGGCCTTTCAGAAGCGCTCCCAGTGCGAGGTACTCCGAGGAAAAAGGAAACTGTTGTTCCTGTGTTTGACAAGTTGCTACGGTCCACTTTATACTGCCGTAGATGGGCTGGGAGTGCCTCTGAGTAGATTTCTGGAGGAAACATATATTAATTCTCGAAACGAATGAATGAAGGGTTTTGGGAAGAAACGAAAGGTGGGATATGGACCGGTAATTTTGGGTAGGCATTTGGATCCAAGTTTGACTTTTTAAAGGTAGGAACACAATGGCCCGTTTTTTAAAAGCAGGGAGATGGTCTTCAAAGAGAGATAGAATAAATAAGCAGACTAGAAATGGAGCTAAGTCATCTAAAATGTTAACTATGGTAAATGGAGAAGAAGGTTTAGTTCGCAGGATTGTTTATTCGATGATCTAAGCACCTGGCGAAGTTCAGTTTCAGGAATCGGGCG
Organism: Aporrectodea caliginosa; assembly: GCA_020284085.1. Classification (NCBI taxonomy): domain Eukaryota; kingdom Metazoa; phylum Annelida; class Clitellata; order Crassiclitellata; family Lumbricidae; genus Aporrectodea; species Aporrectodea caliginosa. Next base: position 1,883,609 of record JACEVL010000078.1, read on the forward strand.
GAGACCATCAAAGGTAGATACCGTGAGGAAGTATGCATGCTACAGTCAGTCATGCACGAGTCCCTGCCAGCATTCCCAGATGGAGTCCATATTCACTCATACATTCATTCATTTCGATAATTTATTTTGCGCCTCCTCAAGACACCTACTCAGAGTCGCTCCCAGCCGAACTATGGCAGTATAAACAAGACTTGAGCAACTTGTGGAGCATAGCCGTGTTGTTCCTAGGCAGCAGGCGTTTCTCCAATGGGAGTCCATTTATAGGAGTCCATTCCAAGTGGAGGGTCAACAGCCTAATTGAGGTGCTAGCATGAGGTCCAAAAGCTCGCCAGAAGAAGAACGAAAAACTCGGCGGCCAGCCATATCAGAGACAGGGCAGCAGAGATCACGCAGATGACCCGGGGCACTACCTTCATCACCAAACCAGCGCAGCTATTCCATAAGAGATGCGTTGCGAGATGGGGAGCCAGTGCAAAGTATCATACATATAAGCTGAGACAGAGGCGCATTTGTGGATGCGCCCAATAAGACGCGCAGCAGAACGGAGAACCCGATCAAGGCGGGCAATCAAAGCGAGGGGCGTACTGCTAATGAAGGAGCCCTCAGAACGTCAACAAGGCCCAATACCTAAATTGTAAATTATATAGAGAAGTGGCTCAAGTACAGAGCCTCAGGGACAATAAAGGGGACCGGAACCCAGGCGGAACCAGCGGAGCCTAAGCAAAGCAGTCGGTGCACTCTACAATCTGTGAATGGCAATAATAGATATTTTAGTAAAGTAAAAGTTAATACAACCCCAAAGGGTTCCTATGCGTTTGAAAGACATTATATACGTAAGAGATTTGCCAAATAGAATTATATAACATATAGGTCTAGCATCTGTAGGCCTATGGCTAGGCTACGGTTTTTGTAATGTAACACGAGTGTATGTAGTAAGGAAGGTAATTTCACATTCGCCAGTAAACAACTGACAACCACAAACAGACAACTTTTCCAACGTTCGGTGTTATTTGCATCATGTGACAGCTTTGGCTTGGCTCTACGTGAGTGCAAGAACTCATCAGTGGTGGCTTTCCAGTTATCTTGGCATTATTTGCTCACAATGAACTTGCTAGCTGTAAATGAATTTTACACTAGTCATTGGCCAGCGTAAACGGCATTTTTGTTATGCATCTTAGGTCGGTGATTAAAGTCTGCGGGTAGAGCATTTTGCTACCCTGCCTGACCCCGTACTGTAGGCCTACCTGACCCGTACTTAAAATTACTACCCGACCTAACCCGTACCCGTACTGTAATAGTAGGCCACGTCATTAGTACGCCTTCCCATAGTCCCAGTCACTACCAGGCCGATAGGTTACAACTTATACATGTAGTAATACATGTCTGTAAACAGGCTGGATGATGATGCGTTTATGATTGATTGATGATGATGATGGTGGTTGGTGGTGGTGGTGGTAAACAAGTCATTTTGGTGCAGAGTAGTAGCAGCCCATAAGTAACAGCAGTAGCAGCAGTAGCAGTAGTAGTAGTAGTAGTAGTAGTCAGTAAACTTAACGACTCGGACCTCAATACGGGCTACTCTGACTAGACGCAACGCTCGTGAATAAGCTGGTGCCCAGCGCTTGGCTTTCGAGTGGCGCTTTGGAAGTTTGGAGATTACGATTACGATTATGGATCTCAAGTGCATTGTTTTACATCACTGTCCTATATATTGTCCTTTAAATATATAACACTAAGAAACTGTTAATAGACCCCGTCTCGTCAATTATACGCCTAAATAAATTTTACAAAACAATACTTGTTTTGCACTTTGTACTCTACACTGCAGTTTTTATCATGTCATGCATAGCATTGTTCGGTAGAAGAATTGTGAAAAAACATACACAAGTCATTGTAGGTGCAGGCCTAGGGACGTAGTGGATTTCGAAAACAGACAAAAAAATTTCATGTATTACTAATAATCGAAAAGAATACGAAGACTACGACGGGCAGACAATATAAACGATGACATGGCACCATTGGACTGAGAGAAGCACCGAACATGACAAACTACCTTAGACAATGAGGACATTTATTCGTTCCATCGCCGCCAAATGGCTGGCGTCAGGAACTGATTGTAATGATAGTAGCAATACTATTCGTTTATTCATTTTAAACTGACAAGTACGCAGTAAGATTACATGCTATAGCACTAACAGATTATAGCAAGTTTAACAGGAGTTGAATTTAACTGTATGGCAGACATACAAGGCGCCCATCTGTCCTACTGCTAATTTTACAGTTGCCACCTAGCGAGTTGAAGGCTGAGTCTATATTTACGAGGGTAGCGGGAATCGATCGCGCTTTCTGCTTGATGTACCGCTCTTCACGTCACAGTATTACCATTTTTACATCACCCCTGACATGTCATGATGATGATGACGATGATGATGATAGTGGTGGTGCGGATGATGGTATACTTCTACTACTATAGAAAAAGAGGACGAGGAAGAAGAAGAGCAGTCCCTTAAGCAGGCTCTGAGTCAGCCATGGATATGAAGTCTTATCCATTTCATTTTCTCGGCCTCGGTATATGAGGACGGGTGGCCAGTCCTCTCCCTCGCCGTCTCATCTACACTAAGCAACTACTATTCAGGAGCTATAGTGTGGATTCTACGACAGCGAACCTATTTATGGATCATCATGCTGCCCAACTCACTTTGCTACTCTTTGTCGTGTCTCTTTTCGAGATTTACGGCTAAAAATCAAACGCTTAACCAATATTAATATAATGTAATTATATTTTATTACTGATACCTGACGTAGTTTGTTATCCGCCATAATTTAAATTAAGACAACTTAAAATTAATAATATTATAATTATTAACTTTAAATTGACTTAGCAAGAAGTAATTTCAGGTACTTCTTCTCCTGTAAGCCAATAGAAACCTTTAGGCCTACATTTTAAACCTGGCATTTAAGTAGAGCATTAGTATTCATATAATTAATCTATTACCCTGCTGAATACACGCTAATAGACCGATGCAGCGATGTTGGGACTTTAGCAAATTTAAATGTGTGCGGTAACTAAAAACTTTCAACAGGTATTTGTAATCAGTAACTATTAGTTACTATTTCAAACAAGTAATCAGTTACAGTAACTAGTGACTTTTGCAGTCCAGTTACGAGTTACTGTTACTGATTACTTTTAAAAAGAAACTAGCCAACACTGCACACTGCGCATTACAAAGGCGAGCGCTCAGACCACATAGGATATTGTGTCATGAGCATCAACAAGAAACGAAGGCATAGAGAGAAAGAAATGTAAAATCTGTCGAGAGAAACCGAATGCAAAAGAGATCGGAAAAAGCTCTTACTTGTCATTCTAACGTTTGTTGAATCTCGACCTTGAAACTGTTTGCGTAGGACAAACAAACCACTGGATAATCGTCTACGCCGCTTCTAAATGACCCTTTCTTTCTTCTTAACGCCGATTCAACAAAACACTATTCTTTCCTAGACACTAAGTATATTTACAGATGGATCAGACAGATTTTCTATGTTAGTGTGTTTTCTTCTGATCGAAGCAACCGTGTGTACGTAAATGACGAAACGGTGAATTAAGCGATGCAGATCACTGGAATCGTTCGACTGTAGCCGGCTTTAATGGTCGTATGCATTTGTCGCACCCAGTTGTTATAGGCGACCGAGTCCCAGTTTGCGAACCCAGGTTCCACGCTTGAGCGCCAATCATGCCGCTGGCGAGCACAGAGAGTCAGGTTCAAGAACATGTGTGATCGATAGAATCACATTTTTATGTCCTGTTTAGTGTTTATACACATGAACGCATATACACACGCATACGCTGTCGCCCGGTGTGTTTATATATATAGGTGAAAACCCATTAGCACCTATATACATATATACATATATAATGGTAATAAAATGGAGATAAGATGGACTGTATAAATGGGATGTATCAGGCTTACAAATAATATAGAGCCCTAGCCGTATAGAGCCTTGTGCATGAGGCACGGGTGATACAATGAACATTGATTGACGCCTGACCATAAACAAGTATATATGTATGTATACATGTCTATATATATGTATATGTATATATAAATATAATACGAACGTGAATTTAAAGCACAAGCTTTAGGGGCCTTCGCAGCGGGCAACAGTCGCCCAGTGTATAGCACTGCGTAAGAGTGGGTGCTGCACCTGGAACAAGGAAGAACTCATCGCATTAGACACTTATGCTTGATGCAGGGCTCTTGGGGCTAAGGCTCTAGACGGCTTGAAAGCCAGATTCAAAACTGACCTCGGCCACAATTCATAAAAGCCGTAATGTAACACGATGTTTAGCTCAGGCTGTTAAGGAACGAGTTCAATATCTAGAACTCAACAGAACATTAGCATACATCGTAATGTAATGCGATGTTTCACTCGAGCTGTTAAGGAACGAGTTCAATATCTAGAACTCAACAGAACATTAGCATGCATCGTAATGTAATGCGATGTTTCACTCGAGCTGTTAAGGAACGAGTTCAATATCTAGAACTCAACAGAACATTAGCATGCATCGTAATGTAATGCGATGTTTCACTCGAGCTGTTAAGGAACGAGTTCAATATCTAGAACTCAACAGAACATTAGCATGCATCGTAATGTAATGCGATGTTTCACTCGAGCTGTTAAGGAACGAGTTCAATATCTAGAACTCAACAGAACATTAGCATGCATCGTAATGTAATGCGATGTTTCACTCGAGCTGTTAAGGAACGAGTTCAATATCTAGAACTCAACAGAACATTAGCATGCATCGGATCACTGGACTGGAATTTCGTTGATCTTTGCCATAAAGTAAAATATATATGACGGTGACTAAACATAGGCGTACCTTAGGCAATGAGTATGGTGACTACAAAGCAGTTAAGAGGCAGCGCAGATGAGGTTAATTAATATATATATAAATTATATATATATAATCATAATATTATTATTACAAACATTTTTAACGCGCCCAGGGTCACACAGAAATGCGAATCTGAGGCTCAGTGTATGATCTTTTATAAGCTAAAATGAAGACGCACTTCTTAGAACTGTTATCGATACCTGTGCTCTAGTAGGCTATGTTAAGATACATACATGGGGACCTACGCATAAATGTATATACTATTGAAAATGTAGATCTCACATTATTACACATAAATGCTCGTAGTATTAGGAAAAACTCTAATGCGATTAACATTGAATTGGCCCAATTGAAGCATAAATTTTCTCTTATAGCCATTACTGAGACATGGACAACGGACAATGACCTGGATACTGTATTTATCCCAGGGTACACCATGCTCCTTAAATCTCGATCTCATGGTAAAGGAGGGGGAGTTGCCTTATTTCTGAATGAGATAACCATCCCTTCTTACACGCTTAAATGTTACTCTGTTGATGATCATCTTATGGAGAGCTTGTTTATTCAGATCTGTAATGCTGGAAAATCTATAATTGTTGGAGCTGTCTATAAGCCCCCGAATGTGGACCTCCCTTCCTTTAACACTGCCTTTGGTAACCTACTAGCCAGACTGCACTCAGAAAGGAAACCCTGCTATTTACTAGGAGACTTTAATATAAATCTCTTGAATACTGATAAACATCGAGAAACTGAAAACTTCCTTAACCTACTTTATGCACATAGTTTTTATCCACTAATAGACAAGCCTACCCGTATTACTCCTGATTCTTCGACTCTAATAGATAACATTCTTACAAATGTCCATCCTTCAAGTATTAAGAACTCATCAATATGGATTACAGATATCTCCGACCATTTGCCTGTCTGTTGCACGACCTATGTCTCACAGAATAAGCCAAAACCAGAAATGAACTCATTACTCTTTAAAAGAATAACTACTGATGACTCTATGGCAAGATTTAAGCAAAAACTGGCACTTATCGAATGGGACTTGACTGAGAATTCTGAGGTTAATGTATCTTTTGATGATTTCCTGAATAAGTTTACTCATTGTTATAATCTCTGCTTCCCTCTTAGTCGGGTAGGAGGTAAATCGAAGTCAACTGATCTACCGTGGTTAACTTCTGCACTGAAGAAATCTATTAAAAAGAAAAATGTAATGTATAGAGAATGTGTAAAAGCTAAAAATGGTAATAGCAAGATTCTATTCAATAAATACAAAACCTACCGGAATAAGCTGACCTCACTGTTGAGAGCAGCTGAGAAAGGATATTATGCAAACAAACTCCAACTCCATAGAAATAGTCTGCACAAAGTTTGGCAAACTATCAACACAATCATTGGTAAAAGTGCGTGTACTCCTAAAATAACTGAAATAGACCATGGTGGGTGTAGGGTTACTGACTCTAAACTTATAGCTGAGAACTTTAACAATTATTTTAGTAACATAGGTCCCAAGTTAGCTCAGTCTATTGTTCCAGTTAGTAATAAGCCAAACGACTACCTTAAGTCTCGAACCCTGCAATCTATTTTCTTCGCCCCGGTGACGCCCCCTGAAATCATAGACTGTATTGCTCTGATGAACAATTCTCATAGTAGGGGTTATGATGAAGTCTCGACAATGGTTTTAAAACAATGCTCCCTTGAAGTTTCTTCTGTTTTAGCAAACTTATTTAACCAGTCTTTAACTCAAGGTGTTTTTCCCGATCAGCTCAAACTAGCAAAGCTCATTCCAATTTTTAAAACGGGGGATAAATTAAAGATTTCTAATTATCGTCCAATTTCTATCTTGTCACCCTTTGCCAAGTTGTTGGAAAAAATTATCTATAATAGGCTTATCACCTTTGTGGAGCAAAATAACCTCCTTGCAGATACCCAGTATGGGTTTAGGAAAAATTTATCCACAGAGCTGGCTTTACTTGATCTCACTAACCAAATCAGCAAAACCTTAGATGACCACCAAACCACAATTGGAATTTTTCTAGATCTATCAAAGGCCTTTGATACTGTGAATCATGCAATACTCTTGGATAAACTCGAGCACTATGGAATACGGGGTACCCCCCTCAGTTGGTTTGCGAGCTACTTATCAAATAGATATCAATATGTTGCCCTCAATAACGCTTGCTCATCCTTCTTACCAATAACGTGTGGTGTGCCGCAGGGCTCAGTCCTTGGGCCTCTTTTATTCCTCCTGTATGTAAATGATATTCAATCAGTAACCAATCTGAGCTTGATTATGTTTGCAGATGATACAAACATCTTTACAACTGGATATTGTCCTCTCCTGTTAGCTGCATCATTAAATGATAAATTGAAAGATATAAGTAATTGGTTCTCAGCGAATCTACTTTCTCTAAACTTAAAAAAAACATGTTTTATGATATTTGCAAAAAAAAAGTACTTGGATATTGATATCAATATTACTATAGATGGAGTACCTCTGACACAGGTGCATGAAATTAAATTTCTTGGTGTTGTACTTACTGATGACCTCAAATGGAGGAAGCATGCTGACATGGTAGTTAATAAAATATCTAAAATAGTGGGTATACTCTACAGGATTAACCATATCCTTGATCTCGACAAACTAAAACTACTATACCACACCCTACTTGAACCGCATATGACATACTGCTGCTCTGTATGGTCGTCGCCACACAGAACCGGGAATTTAGACCGGATATTGAAACTTCAGAAAGCTGCTGTTAGAATAATCACCCACTCTTCTTACTTATCTCATTCCAATCCTTTATTCTGCACCTTAAGTATAATAAAAATTTATGAGTTATCGCATTTATCTAAACTTGTGCTCATGTTCAAGTTTGTACATAATATGTTACCAAAACAATTCTCCAATTATTTCACAACAGTTGATAAAATTCACTCCCATAACACTCGGAGCTCATCCAATTATGTGGTTCCTTATGCACGCACTGCATCCAGAGCGGGCAACCTCCAGGTCTTGGGATCTCGCTTGTGGAATTCACTGTCTGATGAACTTAAAGAAGAGAAATCTCTGTCCACATTTAAAAGAAAACTGAAAATAGGTTACCTACTAAAATACAGTGAAAACTCACTTTGTTAGAAATAATAGGTCGTTACTGAACAAACCATCTCTTTTTGTCTTGACCAACTTCGATGCACACATTCCTTAGTTATGTAGTAGTGTTATTCTAAATAGTGCCTTATTTAGTTTTATTTCATTTCATTTGTGTTTTGTTCTATTTTATTTCTTTTGTCATAATTTTGTCATAATTTTGTCATAATCTTGTCATAAAATTTGTCTCTGTTTACTTTGGTTCTGATTTATGTGCTCTATATCATGATGATAATGTTTCATGTATGAAATGTCCAATGTATAATACTAAAACTATTCGGACTCAGCTGCCTGTTAGTATAATTTAATCTGGATCTGTGTGACACTAAACGTTGACTGAAATGAACCAGGTACTAGGGGCCAGGGTGATATAAGCTTTTAGCTTTTTCCTGGCTTCCTGTTGCACAGTGACTGAACTGTTTCTGTCATGATGTATATTGTTATCTGTTCTGTTGTCTGATGCAATAAATAAATAAATAAATAAATATAGGCTGCGGCTGAATTCGACAAGACGCAGCATATTTAACTGGGCTCACGCCAGGAGCGGTCAAACATTGACGATATATAGTACGATCAAGTTCCAATTCCTGATTGGAATCAACATCTTGTAGTCTGCAACTTGGGAGTGCTTCTGGGTGAAGACTTATCGATGGCGGATGACGTCAACTTCTTTGCAGGTCCTGCTTACCATTTAACTACCCCCTTTTATACATTGGAACGTATGCGAGAGACGCTACACTAACTCCCGATAACGAAGCCGATATCCTTTAAGATCATCTTTCCGTCACGTACCTCGGTTGACGGCGCTATCCGCCATGCGTCAAAGAGATCTGTGCTCTAGACGAAAGTCAAGTGGGTTGGCGATTATTGCGCTTTGCAAGCTGTGGAGATATGTATGTGCCGGGCTTCTGCAAATCACCTCGAGCCCATCGTGCCTTTTCGTGTATTGGACCATCCTCCAGGAAACAGTTTTTTATTGCATTTATGTCCTGTCGCATGTGGTTCTGCACAACAAATATTTTGAAACTGTCTTTAAACACACTTGTTAACTCGGCCACTGCTCGTACACTGGCAGTGCCAGTCATAAGCCTGGATAAAAGAGGAGGGCGACGCTAATGACTTTGGTTAGCCCACAGTGCCGTTAACCTGAAACTACACACTTGTTTAGGTCATTTAGATAGTCATGCCTGCCGCACATTATTAAGTATCTTGACACATACATACACGCATATACAAGTACATGCATACGTACATGCTACGTACAATTATGTACACACACTCATACATACATAGACATACGTATTTACATGCACACATGAACATGTTTTGGTTTATACCAGTTTGCATATTGCTCATCACCGCTGCCATCAGCTTGAAGCTAATGTTTAAGAATTGAAGACATGACCAAGATTACGACTCAGATCGAGGCCGATTTAGTTCAATTTTACACCACTTGTGCAATTTTTATGCTCTGTTTTGACCTCTTCACGAATTATTGCATCAATGGCTTGACTGTAGGCCTACTATTTGTAAATGACGAAAACATGATCAATTGCCCTGTTGTTGGTCCGCATTTCGTCAGCAACCCTCTGTTATTGCACATAGCTGCACTCCAGATTTTGAACCATTTCATAACGCACTGCAATGCAACAACATATCTGATATGAATGGTTGGTCAATGGAGACCTCGCCCAGTACATTGTGTGTCCATCAAGTCTATCCCAGATGTTCAAACTCACGCCTGACTGAATTTGTAAGGATACCGCAAGATTTTAAAAGTAAGTAAGTGTATTCTGTATTATAACCAGTTACCAAACTGCACTCACGTGAACAAGCATCAGCAATTTAGATACATAGACATCAAAATCTATTTAGGACCAGTTAGGTGATACGATTAGATTAATTAATATGCGAAACAACATTCCTGAAGTATAGTATCCGCACACTTTGTAAAATATCTAATTTAGCCTAAAGTAAACATAGCAACAGGCAGTGCCCTTACCGTAGCGTGGGCGAAATAAATTCGAAAGAAATAGAGAACAAAAGAAAGGTTCTATTCAGCCTCAACGAAAAGAGGCACATTTGGCCCACCATTATTAATTAATTACGAACGTTTTATAAGCGCCCCTTCAAATTCCATAGTGATTCCCCGGCCAAAGAAGGCTGAAAAGCTCGCGTTTTGAGGCAATCATAGTATATCATATCAGATCATATCTATCATGCCAAGTATCAGCATACTTAGTAAAGCGGTCTAATTTAAGCACTGAGTAGGCACGTTACAGGCAAGGCCCTTATAGCAACGCGTGGGCGAAAGAAATTCTTAAGAAATGGAAATAAAACGACGGTTCAGCTCTGGCCTCTTAAACGAATTGCATCAATCGATGTACTATACGTTGATGGTGAAATTATTAGCAATGGCCCTGCAGTTGACCTGCATTCGTCAGTCACCTCCTGGTACTGTCGTCAACGGTCTATGGAAGATTGTAAACAAGCTAGGTTGCCCAGTCAGGCCCTTACCACCGCGTGGGCAAAAGAAATTCTTAAGAAATAAGAAACAGAACAGCAACACCTACAGTTGACTCGGGGTCCAAATCAGACCAGGGGTGTAAAAACTAAACTTTTAACAAAATGAAAAGTTAATAATTTTTGGTTTTATTTGGTTTTTTGTTTTTAAGATTTTCTTATTTCGGATCATAAAACTCATAAAGTAAAATAATAATACCGTTCAAATTAATCAGATGCATATAAATGAAATTAACTAGAACAGTAGAACCGTAGAATGTCATAAAACGTAAGTTAAAAAAGACCATACATAAATTGCCAAGAGAGTTGAAGAGACGACAATTTTGTCATTTATAATTTTAAAAATTGTAAAATAAAAAAACCAAAACCCAAAAACCAAGCCTTTAACAGCCCTGGTAGAGTAGTTGTACTTGTTTTCCATTGTGACATGCGGAACAAATTAATCGCGTTATTAGAAATTTTAATCGTGCGATTAATTTCGATTAAAATTTGTAATCGTTGCCACCCCTAATTTTAATCGATGACATTACGGTAAACTAGTTGATTAAACGGTTTTGATTTTAAGCCCAAGGTGAACTTTAATTAAACAGTTCTCATTCACTGTAGAGAAGGACAAAAAGTGAAAAGTCAACTGCTTTATATGAACCCAGTTGTTAAGGCAAATTCCAAACAGTTCATTTGCATGGTCTGGGTTTATTGTTGAATTTTTGCTATAATAGCTGGCTGACTAAATGCCTTTTGTATCTGTAGAAATGTTACTGATAAACAGCCTGAATCACCTTCGCTCTTGACACGGAAAAACCCCGTGTATGTATATACCCCTAACCCCTGCATATTATGATTGATCAAATATACATATACATATATATATGTATGTGTACACCGAAATACATATTGCATGGGCCTAGAGCCATACACATGTAGATATACAAATAGATCTATATTACGAGTTCGCATTTACACCAATATATGTCAACAGCAATATCCATCACTGAACGTAGTATTGTCGTTGTGTCAGAAGTTCTTTGTATTAACATGACACAGCATAAAACAACACGAAACAGCATAAAATGACATGACACAGCATAATATAACATGAGTCAGCATAAAATAACATGAGTCAGCATAATATAACATGACATAACACAGATATACTATAGCATAGCATATCATGATATGATATAACATAGCATAACAGAAGTTTCATGTGGTTCAGAAGACATTTAATCTATGTTAGAACCATTTACAACTTTATTTGGAGAACGGCTAATAGCCATTCATTTCTAGCCTCTTCGGGTGAGCTCTGATAGTGTCAACTGTTCACTATAATAACACAATGCTAATGTTCTGATAAGTTCTAGAAATTGAACTTTGACAAACAACTCACGCGAAACGGATGAACAGTCGACAGGTAGATTGAAGTCATAAAACCTGTTCACGTGTGTAGTCAAGGCCATTGGGACAAACTTCAGATCTAGAACGTACATCTTACTTACTTCATATCGTTTATTTAACGACGCCGTCATATCGACGATGATAGGCGTCATTACAAGGATCATATAATTATACACTGATACAGAGTACATAAATGGTCGTATTCGACTGTGCTAACAGTTTGTGCCTATGTCATTTTAGTAAATAGATGCTAAATATGCCTCAAGATATTAATAATAATAATAATAATAATAATAATAATAATAATAATAATATAATAATAATAATAATAATAATAATAATAATAATAATAATAATAATATTTACATTACTTCTGATTAGAGTCAATGTTTGCAGCATTTTGCTTTGCGATTGTTCTTTGTTTGATTTGCAATAAAGAGTTCTTATTGATGATATTCTGCTCTTCTTCTATGCTTTCTTCTTGGTCTTCTTCTTTGTCTTCCTCTTTGCCTTCGTCTTCTTCTTTGTCTTCTTCTGTTCCCTCGCTTAATGGCGCAAGGGCCTAGAACATACATCATAAGAGGGCTGAAATTCATAATCTCCTGATCTCTCTGTCTCTCTTACTCTCTCTCTCTCTGTCTCTGTCTGTCTGTCTCTGTCTGTGTCTCTGTCTGTCTGACTCTTTGACTCTCTGTCTCTGTCTGTCAGCCTATCTGTCTGTCTCTCTCTCACTTGAGCACTGTATGAATGTCAAGATTAAAGTTTGAATCTCTTTCCCTTTTTCTTCCTCTTTTCCTTCCTTTCTTTCTTTCTTCCTGTCTCTGTCTCTGTCTCTGTCAGTATGTCTGTCTCTCTCTTTCTCTCTCTCTCTCCCTTCACGTTCGTAATAGTATTACTAATTTCGTGTTTTCTTCGGTGCCAAGCAATAAAAATAAGACTTCGGAACTCCGCCTATCGGTTAAGTTTTGACTAAGTGTCTGTGAATAAGCTGGTTCCCAAGATTTCGCTGTTTTGACGCTGTAGAAATGTCGAGATTACGATTTAATTCGTCAGATGCTTCATCAAGAAAAAATCAGTGAGGCAGACATAGTCAGATCGGTTCGAATTGAAGATTAAGGCAGCCAAGTAAAAAGACCATAAAACTGCATGCATAAAATGCACAGGTATGTAGGCCTATACGATTAAACAACGTCCAAAAATGTGTTGACATTAAAGTTTTGTCGAACAACAGTCGCAGTTGTAAAGGTGCATTGAACTATTAAAAGCGATAGGCCTACTTAGAAAGTTAAAGGCGGTACACTATGTTGCCAGTGCTTTTACCAGCAACGTGTCAAGTCAGAGGAGTTGTCTAGAAATACAACAACAGGCAGGGCGTGTTTGAATGATAAATATGCATAGTAATGAGCGATGAATTGCGACACAACAGTGATATACTGTTACACCATGAAAGTAATGCGTATTTCATTTCCTGCATTTGTATGGCGCAGGTACCGCAGTGTAGGGCCGTTTTATCCATTAAGCACAGGAGATACACTGACAGGGAAGGGTGGACTGCATAGTAACTACCAGTGTGAACAACTGAGTTGTTGCACTTTTAATGTATGTTTTAATGTTGAACCACTCTACAACAAATTCTATTTTAACGATGCAGATCACCAACGTTTTAAGCATTTTCTCCAAATGTTCTTTGGCTACAGAAGATCGTACATTATATTAGACCTACCTCTCTCATCCTCCCCTTCGTATTACTGTAGCGCAGAGGTGCTAAGAATCGGGCCCGCGGGCCAATTGTGGCCGGCTGACGATGTTTTTCTGGCCAACAAAGCCTTGCCTAAAGACTACTGTGATGTTCCTGACTGATAGTGAAGGTCTAAATTAAGATTTTATAAACACAATTTGACTGTTAGTATGCTAAAATGCACCATTTAAGATTCAGTTTAAAAAAGTTCTGGGTCGGGCTCACCGAACCCCTCTCATACCCCACCCCATTTTGATCAGGCGGCTTCGGCACCCTAGTCGCTACTTGCTGGAAAATATCGCAACTGGCCCACCATTAAAAAAGGTTTGACACCCCCTGCCTGCTATAGTGCAACTATTAATCAGTGGCATTGATTAGGCGCTATACGTAATGGTTGCCTGACAACACAACAGAGGGATATCGAACAAGGGCACTAAATGCACTGGGCGAGGGATCAGTTAATCAGCCAATCAGATAAATTGTTGCAGAGCAACGCTTTAGTGCAACGGTCTAAAACATGGAGTGTAGTGCTTTGAAGCGAGCTAAAAATGGCAGAGTTGTATGGATTAAAGTCATTAAACTATTATACTATTATAGCAGACTATAATATATTGTATTAGGGCTACAGCCTAAATATTGAGAGCCTTTCAACATATCGCCGTGTTGGAAGGCCGTAAATCAATTGGCTCCCGGGCATGCTCGACTTAACTGGTCGGAGGCTGTGTAATTCGATACCCCGTTCTTTAATAGATTAATAGAATAGACTATTCTCTATAGTAGGACCAACTGAAAACCACATTTTGGCTAACATGAAAGTTTAAAGAATTGCTTTCTCTATTTTTTTTGTCTTCTAGGTCTAAACTTAGACTCAAGTCAATTTGTTTTCCCATCGTAAGATGATTCTCCGGTTGATTTAAACTGTTTCTTCGATGGATATTGGTTCTTGACTACGATTTCACCTGAGGCAATCAGTAATTGATGTCTGTGAATTATTATGACTGCGATATAGGCCTATATAAGCTATCAGATGAAATTAGACTATCAATATCTTAACGATATGATTATTGCGCGATAAATGTTACTGGAATACATTAGATTAGACTAGATTAAATTGGACTGGATGGGATTTGATTCTACTAGCTTTGATTTCAGCAGATTTGATTGTAGGCTGAGCAAGACAACCAGTTCATTTTGCCTCCCACTTATCTACATCAGCAAAAGCTAGTTTAAACTTTAGAAGCAACCTTGCGTCAGAACGACAGCAGATTCCTTTGAGACCAAACTTTCTGAAGTAGAACTTATAAAAAGGCTTGCTTTGCCTTTCGAGTTACTCATGCAGAAATGTCTACGAACAAGCCCACTTTTGAACAACAAGGCGGGCAGTTTTTCGGCTTTGCAGTGGTACAAGAAAGTTGAAAAGGTTATAACATTATGACATGTAACATAAAGTCTTAAGGTGACTCGCTTGTTTACATAGCTCTACAGAGACTCTTCAGAATAATTAACATAAAGGTAATACATTTTTTGCAAGCATCTATAGAAACTCATCAGAACATGGGTGTCCGCACTTGGGGGTAGGAAGTGGCACTTGCTCAATATTTGTGGGTGCCCAAACTGCCCATACTTCAGAAGCATAGAGGCAAAGGTTGATCTGCCCCCATAGGAGCACCTCACAATGTTATCCTTGCTCTAACATCAACGCATGAAATGTAACAATGTTAGTCAGTGTCAACTTTGTCAAACCCGAATAAACAAATATTGATCGATTGAACTAAGTCTTCTGAGAGTGAGCGAAATTTGTTATGATATCTAGACCAAGTCTCGCAATGAACTAATTATCCAAAAATACTTAATAAATAAACAATAAGAACACAAATTTCACAAACGAGACACTGATGAAAAATGGTATTTTAAGAACTGTGTGGCAGGTTATATATAGAGAGATCTATGTACTGCTATTATTTTGGGGCGTTTAAAATTGGTAATGGCTTGTATGCAGGCAATTTAAAGACTATGTTATGAGGCCGCTGGTAGGTTGTGTACATATTATGCAAATATGGGTACTAGGCGGGCAATTTTACGATTACTAAAACGTTGTTAATAGACGTTTTGCAGGTTGTTTAATCACTGCCTATCTGTTTCAGCGGACTCTGCCATAAAGTTGTAGTGTTTGCATTCTAAAAGTGAGTGTTTTATTGCTTTCTGGGTGCTTCAGAAGTCACATTATCCGGTTGCGTGCTTGACTGGAAATGGTCAATTGTTACGCTATTATTATTATCTAGACTTGGCTAAAAGCATAGGTGTCTCTGGTATTGCCTTAAACTGGAACTAGCTTCTTACCTCTTCAGTCGGTCTCAGAAAGTTGAAATTGGTACTACTCGGTCTGATCGAGTCGATCGTAAACTCGGCCAAGTCGAGTCGATCGTTGTTTCCTAGATTCGACTCGACTCTGAAATATTTTACTTACTAGTTTTTCACAAAATGACAGACCTTATGATATAATGACTTAATTATGTGTAAGCAAACAACTACCGTATGAACCTAATATGAAGTTCAGTGCAAATAATGAACTTCTTGGCGCTTTCTTATTAGTGGAAGTTATAGATACTTTTCAGAGTTTTACAGTGAAAATTGGATCGATTAAGATGCCTTGAGAACGCCGTCGTTTCAGGAAATTTTAGCTCTGTAGTCAGTAACGATGATCTCAAAACGTTCGAAAGTCTGTACTTTAGAACAAGACTGACTGCGTCAACTTCTCACTCGGATGAGTGGCAGCATTTTGGTCAACTCTACAGTGAGTATTAATGGGAGCTGCATGCAGTTGCCGCCCATGATTCATATATTTGCCCTAGTCGCCCTACCTTTTTCAAAACCAAAACTCCCTACATTGCTGCCTTCCGGATTGGAAATGTCATAAAATGAAATACAATTAGTGTCATGTGGATTCGTAGACGATTTGGAGCATTTGCATGTCTATAATCTGGAGCATATGCTGAACTGTGACATTACCTTCAAAGAGGTTCCAAGCCTGAACCTCTAACTAACTTCAGTAATCGTGAGCAGTTTCAAGTTTCTTGAAATAACTCTAACTCATTACGAAGATTTATATAGCGCCTCATGTGCCGAAGTAATATAGACATTACACGTCTTCTAGTACCTCTACTGCCGTTTGAGCTGGTACTATAATTATCGTACCGTAGTACCGTACTGTAGGAGATTCCATTGTAGCCTAGTTGACTAGCTGATCAAGTCGACGGAGTAAGCGAGGTTTAATCATTACAAGTCAACCACAGGCACACACGATATCATTATAATACCTGAAATGTTACTTACCAGTTCAATTACAGTTTGACAGTTTGAAGAAGAGTGTGCAATTGAAATTCATGAGTAATTTAGGTAATGGAATATAAGAATGCAACAGTCGTCAGCAATTTTGGCCAGTAGACTACGGTCCAAGTCGACGAAGTCGATCGAGTCGATCGTCGTCGTCGTCGAGCCAAGTCGATCGAATCGTCGTCGGTCGGGCCAAGTCGATCGTATACACTCGACTCGATCGACTGCGGGCTTATAATTCATATTGGCATAAGACATAAGACATTTTTATTGTTCCAACATATAGACATTCATTGCACAGAAAATGTAACATCAGTAAGTGAATAAGATGGTAACGTAATATGTGGTATGAAATGATGACTACAATACAGCTATCGTTTGTTAGGGCACTATATTATATATATAGGCCTATATACCTATTTAAATGCTGCTAGATATTTGAAAATGTTGATTCCGTGACAGTCTGTCAACTGCATGACGTGGGCGCGCTTCACGGAGGTGACCGTCACGGAGTTGACAAATCGTTTAGTTTTCAGTAAAAACCGACACACAGGAAAAAAATAATTTCATTGGTGTTCGCAGCAAAGACAGTACTCTATCACTTCCACAAAGGACACATTACATTGAAAGTTTTATTTATATATTCTTGAATATTTACGTCACGGAGTTTACCTCAATTAACATACGCGATGCAACAATATTGTTGACTTTTTGTTGTTTAATAAATTAAAGGCAAGATAAACCTCTCATGTTTACCAGCAGCATTGGCAAACACAAATGACAAATATCAGCTGATAAACGCTGTTGAAACCACTAGCCGTTACAAGTTGGACACGAGTTTTGCGGCCGTCATGAAGTTATTATTATTATTATTATTATTATTAGACTGTTATTTATGCGCGCCTAAACAAATTAGATGGATCCAGAATTTGGAATCTTGCACAAAAGCGCGTAACAGAAAAATAAATCATAGTAAATCTTAAACAGATGTGTTTTAAGGTTAGTTTTGAAAATCGATAAAGTTGAGGATTTGCGGATAAAGACAAGGAGTTTGTTCCATTCAGCCGGGCCGGCTAGCGCAAATGCCCTGTTACCAAGTTTTTGAGTGATCGTGTCACAGAAACTGAAGTTGACAACTGGATCCAGTACACTGGATTTTGCTCCATTAAAATGTAATAATGTTCACTCAAGCAAACTCAAACTCAATATATCAAGCATGTTTCCTGTTGTAAACAATCTGTTACTGAAAATGAATAATTTGTAAACTATCGGTTTGGATATACGCACAATTAGAAATAAACAGACTTCGGTACACATCTGGAAAAACAGTTTCTGTTGAAAACTACATGAGTTATGAACGTATCATTTTTAATATTCCTGTAGTTTCATCTGGGTTGTCTGAAACAAATCTACGTTACGGATTGTCATAATTATGTTGTCACAAAAGCTTTAAAAATATGTTAAATACCGCGGACAGCAAAATGGACATTTATTGTAGAAACACTCGATTACATTAAGGGAGCAATAGGCACACCCAAAGGACGAGTCCCGCTAGACAGGGGTCTATTTAAGTAATAATAAACAACTCAAGATGACAGTCATATTGGAATCCCGTTATAGCAGTATGCCGATGATACTGAGCTTTGCATTAGCCTGTCAAAAACGAATCAGTCTGGCAAAGCAGTACTTGAATTGTACCTCTCTTCAGTGCATAAATGACTCTCCTTCAATGGCATTGCTATAAACCCTGATCAGTCTTAGGCAATCATGTTTGACTCACGCCAATTAACGACTGCGCTCTTTCCCTTCGCATTCCAGCTTTGGCCTCTCGGGTCAACTGCATGTCTAACCGCTAGGGGTTACTCTGAACAATGATCTCACATTCCGATCCCACATAACAAACTCTTGCACATCTTGTTTCTATCATAATCAGAACAATACGTCACATAAGGTCTGCTCTTATCGACAAAAATCGCACAGACCATAGCCTGTCACCAACGAATCAGTCTATCTTCTCACCAAATCTCCTATCCTCTCACCAGATCTCTCCTCTCACCAGCTCTCTTGCCCGCTCTCGCCTCGAATAATGCCAACTCTGTGTTTGCAGGTAGATAAGAGCTTCAAGTCAACAGGCTTCAACGCATCCAAAATGCTCTGGCTCGCATGGTGTTGCGTGCATCTTCTTGTTCAAACTCGTTAACAGTAGAAGTACCGAGAAATCAAACTTCCTAGAAGCACCGAAGGGGTCATTTTGACCCCACATATTTTATACTGCAAAGTCAATTGCAAATTCAATTAAACTGACTATCAACTTTATTAACATAAATTACATAAGCATAAACAAGTGTAATAAGTAAGTTGGAGTGATGTAATGTAATGTAATGTAATGTAATGTAATGTAATGTAATGTAATGTAATGTAATGTAATGTAATGTAACAAGACATTTATATAGCGCCACTTAAGAGTCTCACAGAAGCGCTCAACACGTGGCCATCAAACAGCTGAAAAGTGCGTCTTTAAGAGTCGAGAGAAAACCATGTAACCACATGCAGCATTAGTGGCACGCACAGATGGCGGAAGAGTATTCCAGATCCGTGGCGCCGCAATCGAGAAGTCCCGACAAGCACGTGTGGTGGTTCGAAACGAAGGTACAATCAAGTCATTTCGCGAGGCAGACCGGAGAGCTCGCCGACCAGTTTGAGTGCCAACTGGAAGGCACAGTTCAGCAATGTAGTCCGGAGCAGTGCCAGTCGTAGCCTTCCAAACCAGCGTAGCGATCTTGAAATTAACACGATCAGCAACTGGAAGCCAGATCTCACCAAATCTGCTATCTGGAGTGGGATAATAGGAGATCCTCTCCTCTCACTAGATCTCCCATCCTCTCGCCAGAGGGGTCGCGTGAGAGGATAGCAGATTTGGTGAGAAGATCGACTGATTCGTTGGTGACAGATCTCTTCGCTTTCACTAAATATACTATCCACTCACCAGATTTCCTATCCTCTCACCAGAGGGCCATTTTGACCCCACATATTTTCTCGCAAAATCTCCTATCCTCTCACCAGATTTCCTATCCTCTCACCAGACCTCAACCTATCTTCTCATCAAATCTCCTATCCTCTCACCAGATCTCTCCTCTCACCAGATCTTCTATCCTCTCGCCAGATCTTCTATCTTCTCACCAGATCTCCTCTCCTTTCACCAGTTCTCCTATCTTATGACCAGATCTCCTATCCTCTCCCCAGATCTCCTCTCCTCTCACCAGATATTCTTTTCTCTCACCAGATCGTCTCTCCTCTCACCAGATCTCCTCTTCTCTCACCAGATCTCTCTCCACTCACCAGATCTATTCTTCTCTCACCAGATCTCCTCTCACCAAGTCATCCTTCTTCTCGCCAGATCTCCTATCCTATCACCACATCTCTCCTCTAACCAGATCTTCTTTCCTCACCAGATCAGATATCTTCTCACCAGATATCTCCCAGATCTTTTTTCTCATCTCCCAATTTTTTTTCTCTCACCAGATCTCCTATTCTCCCACCAGACCTCTCCTCTCCCAGATCTCCTCTAATTCTCTCGCCAGATCTCCTATCCGCTCGCCCGATCTCCTCTCCTCTCACCAGATCTCCTCTCCTCTCACCATATCTCCTCTTCTCTCATCAGATCTCCTATCCTCTCACCTGATCTCCTCTCCTCTCCTCTAACCAGATCTCCTATCTTCTCACATTTGATTACGTAATTAACGGTGATCTATAATATTATTGAATAGATTAGATAAGAAATGCGTAGCCTGACATGCAAGTACTAATACAGGGTCACATTGACACATTAGGTAGAACAGCAAAAAGCTCAGAAAATGTGAATCCCCCTATTCAAATTTTGGCAGAGGGTATACCCTACGAAGTTAGGAGAAGTCATGAAATTACAGGATCCGGGCTATATCTGGGGCCGAGGTGCGTTCCGCTAAAAATAAAAAGGGGTCAAATTGACCCCCTCGGTACTTCTAGTGTTAACTCTGTTGGGTCAGCTGCATTGGCTTCCTGTAGAATTCAGAATAAGATCAAACTGGCCTGTCTTGCCTATAAAACCCTCACAACAAGCACTCCTACCTACCGGGTGGCTCGGTCGCATTATAAACGTGGAGTACAATACAACACACAATACAACACATCACAATACAACTGGGGCGCGGTGGTTTAGGGGTATGTTCGGTGCCTTGCAGCTGGAGGGTTGCGGGTTCGAATCCACCTCAAAGTCGCCGCGTAGGGACCCTGGGCAAGTCCTTCACTCGCAATTGCTCATGCGCTTCGGCGTGAAACTCCGATTCAGCGTTTGCGCAGTAGTCGGGAGCGCCTCTGAATGGGCAATCTGGTAGGGGCGCTAACAAGTGTTCAAATACAATACAAAAAATACAATACAATATAATACCCTCAACCACTACGCTCTCCTTACAGTTACATTCCGATACGCAGTCTGCGATCTTCTTGTAGGCTACGGGTCTTTTGGTTGAGTCTCGATGTAGCAATCTCGTGGGTTCTCGTACATTTCATGTTGCTGCCTTAGAGAGTGGAACCGATCCAATGTTTGCTTTATGCTCTAACTCTTTTTATAGAGTTTCATCCTTTGAGAAACGCCTCAAACTCACTTTTCCTCATTGGCTTTCAAATATCTCGACAACTAACAGCTCTTCACCTGGCGACTGACTAACCGTGCCTCATATTCGCTTTTCTGCGTGACTTTGTGCGCGTTAAAAATATTTGCAATAATGAAAATAGCAGTTATCGCCTGAAACTTTCAACCCGTCTGGAGATCTTTTGGTAAGTTCTTATATATTTCTGCATAGGCCTTAATGTTTGTTCGCAGTCTGTCTAACAATTGGCTTTGATGTGATCCACGGTTCACTTGATGCATTTAGAACAGATCACCTAACGCCAGGGTGCCATCTAGCGATTTACATGAAACCAAAGATTTTTATATCTCCCTTAGACATGTCTGTACATTAAAGTGATATTAGCAATTGGTTAATAAATTGGCCCAATATACTTACTTCCTTACTGCGATTCAGACCTCCAATCTTGGAACTGATAACACTCGAGGACGCGTCCAGTTAGTTGCATTGGTAAGAGCAGTTATTCCCAATCTTTTTTTGATACGGAACCCTTTTGACTTGAAATCGTAATCGTAATCTCCAAACTTCTAAAGCGCCACTTTAAAGCCAAGCGCAGGGCACCAGCTTATTCACGAGCGCTGCGTCAGAAGGGTTGTCCAAAAGAGTAGTCCGAGAGAGGTCCGAGTCCGGTTTCCAGAGGATCAGAGGGGTCAGAGTATAGCTGCTAAGGTGGGTGTCGTTTAGGTCAAGAGTTGGAAGATACAGGATCAATTGAGTCGGGGTAAGAGTTCTTGAAGAGGAGAGGCTTTAGTTTCGAGTGGAAAGCCTTGGCGGTGATGGATAGAGGAGCCTGATGCGGATGATGGTGGGTGATTGGAAATGATCGTTGAGGAACCGAAAAGTGCGGAATTCAGGAGGTAGGTCGTTCCAAAGACGTGGTGCAGTGTTGGATATGGCTCGGTTGGAGAATTTGAGATGAGTAGTGACAGGAGGTCGAGAGAGAGAGAGAGTGAGAACGGAGGAAGAACTGGTAGAGCGGGTTGGCTGGATGGTGAAGAGGTCGCGAAGATATCTGAGCTGGGAGTATTGTAGAGAGTTGAAGGTTAGTGATAAGACTTTGAAGTGAATTCGCTCTGGGATTTTTAACCAATGGAGTGATTTGAGGATGAAAGTGATATGATGATGTTTGGGCTTTCTGGTGACGACTCTGACTAATGAGTCTTGGATGAGCTGTAGACGCTTTAGTTGGGTGGATTCAAGGTTGAGAAAGAGGGAATTGCAATAGTCGAGCTTTGAGTGGACAATGGAGGTAGCAATGGTGGAGGCAGTTTTGAAGTCGAGCATGGGTCGGATGTACGAGCAGTTTTAATCGATGAAAATGAAATTATAAATTGTTTGAAATGAAATTTTTCAACAAAACTTCTGACTTCACCTCGGAGTTAGATTTATAGTGTAACAACACATTCAAACAACAGGACGTTAATTGTCGTGGCACCGATTCAATTGATCAAACAGGCATCGGTGGTGAAGGAGCTCACCCGATCAATTCACTGAGAAATGAGCAGGGTCGAGTCCGTATAATATGGTCACTATGTAAAACGTGTACATGTACATATAACGCCAGAGTGCCATTTGGAGAAGCACCGAGCATCTTAAAATCAATCTTCCGTGAAGTTTGTTTCTTCCTAAGACATTGTAAATTGACTGCATGAATACGTTAGAAGCAGCCTAAAACAACAAAGCCGATAAGACAGCTGAACTGGGGAAGAAGAAAATTCCGTAAGCTGGTCTTAAGCACAGGAGAATCCTACGTCCCTCACCCCACATTGGCAGAGACTAGGGTTGGGTAGACCGTAGCCGGCTCGCAGCAACTCTAACAAAGCAGCTTTAAGACAGTGGATTATATTAAACCATTAGCTAATCGTGTAAGAAACTTTTGCATGTATGTTTTTTTAGCGAAAAATTTAATATTTTGTCTATTGTGTAAGGGGGCGATCGTCATAGTCATGAATGCTCCCCAAACGTCAATAAACAACAACAATAACAGCATTGTAGATTGGTATAAGCCCTACTGATCAGTCGGTAATTTCCCAGCTAGGTCGTTCACACTGAAGCCAGCGATTGAGAGAGTTGGCTTTGCACGAGTTCGTAGGAAACGCTGAGTCACTTTCACCTGAAGCGATTTGCAAGGAGGGAGGGTCTCTACAGCCCATCTCATAGGCCTCTCGGCAGACGACTCTACACATGACTGATGGACCGAGGAATTTCCATTGAAACCTGTCCTCATGATTTCACCCTGTCGGCTAAGGATTATCACAAATTCATAGCAAGGGTGCTTTATGGTGTCCTATGCTGAACAATCATTTCCTTTAGCAATAGTCCTTAATCTTTTATACATTCCTTAGCTTCGTAGCCATTTGACTATTACTTTTCTTTATTCCATAACTAAACTACAGCTTTGTACCTTGTTGCGCTTGTGTCAACGAATTTGCGCAATTAAGGAGTAGTGGTGGTGGTGGTGGGTGGTGGTGGGGTGGTGGTGGTGGTGTGGTGGTGGTGGTAGCATTCACGTCTGCGCATCCACATCATACGACCCGGAATATATCCCTTACGGAATTCCTTAGGTTTCTAGGTTTAATTCCCTTCTAGAACTGTTCAGCACTGCAGATTTTGAATTGTGGTTTATCATTTCGGATGATACTTCAGATCCAGTAGGCCCACCTGAGCATTACTATTTATCGGGCGTGAACGGTTAAATTTGTTTCTAATTGCAGCGTAATTACATCTTCATTGTGAACAAAAAGTAGTGACGTCGATTTCTACTCCATGACACTTTGAACTGAAATAACTTTCTCAGATAACATAACATTGTGATGGTTTTGGTATACGTCAGAGGTCCTAACTTGTAAACACATGGAACGTAAAATTTGACTACCTACAGTAGCTTCTCAATCAACATGCAGAAACCGCTGGGGTAGGAATCTAACCCACTTCCTCTTACGAAGGTTAAGTAAGTCATGATTTCTTGTGTTTGCTGCAGCTGTCAGATTTTTCCTGATCAACTTCTCTAACTTAAATAATCATGTTTTTAAAGCGTTTCATATAGGTAAGTATGTAATGCACTAGTTAACAGTCGACGCATGTCTCGTCATCTGAGCGTGGAGTCGTAATCGGTGCTTCTACTATATATGCAAGTGTATCAGCAAACCTTCAGTCGAAGTTCTGCCGGCGAAGCTGGTGCTTTGAGCGTCAGCCAAGCGTAACTCATTTGCTTTTCTGTATGCCTTGCAGTGAGTGCGTGTTTGCGTATGCATAGATCTGTAGCTGGTCATATAAAGATGTCTCATCGTTGGCTAAGACGGTGGATGCGACCCAGATATTGTATCAATGCGCTTCATTGCATTGTATTCTGTCATGGTGATTATAAAATGCAGACACGAATGACACAGAATTGCTTCTTTTTCTGTTTAAGATATTGCGATGCTGATGATGATGATGATCATCATCATCATCATGATGATGATCATCATCACGATGATGATGATGATGATGATGATGATGATGATGATGATGATGATGATCATGATCATGATCATGTTGATGATGATCATGTTGATCATGATGATGATGATGATGATGATGATGATGATGATGATGATGATAATGATGATGATGATGATGATGATCATGTTGATGATGATCATGTTGATCATGATGATGATGATGCTGATGACGATGATGATCATCATCATCATGTTCATGATAGTGACAATGATGATGACGCATGTATCGAGACATTAACATAGCGCTTACCTTACAAAACCTTAACTTTCATCCCTTACCTTACCTTACCCTGCCTTACTTTACCTTGTACCTCCACTTGATATCTCTGGACAACCTTTCTTGTGAATAAGCTGGTGCCCTGCGTTTAGCTTTTAGCTAACGACACATCTGGTCGCATTGGGTAGACCAACGTATAGATATGTTATGCATGTATGTATGCAGGCAATTTATGTATGCATGCATGTAAGTACCTATGTACATGTATGTATGTATGTATGACATTGTATGTATGTATGTATGTATGTATGTATGTATGTATGTATGTATGTATGTATGTATGTATGTATGTATGTATGTATGTATGTATGTATGTATGTATGTATGTATGTATGTATGTATGTATGTATGTATGTATGCATGCATGCATATGTATGCATGTACTTATGTATGTATGTATCCTTCAATGTATATTTTCTATTTCTGTTTTTGTTTTAGGCTATTGCATAACTTTTTAAATATTTGAGATTGTCAAAATAATTTGTTATTATTATTTGCTATTTACTTCTTTATTATCATTATATCTATGTATGATCATGTATATACAAGCTCTCCTAAGTAGCCTACTCCGGAAAGGCGTTTCCTGAGTGGTTTTAAAAATAATTTATTGAACGTTTTTTCTCAAAGTGTGCTACGACGTCGTCAGATGTTTTGATACTTCTTGAATTGGCCAAGTGTTCGTCAGCATTTGCCCTGTGAGTCAGTCTTGCTGGCGTGTACAGGTATGTCTGTAGCCGGTCGCATTATGAGGATGCGTCATTGTAAACTAAGGCATGTGTTATTGTATTGCAATACATCGTGTTCTTTCAAAATGGCTTTTGGGCACGTCATTATGCTAGGCTAACTATCGATCGAAAAAGCCCGAAATCAAACTTATGACTTATGATACAACAACGCAAGGCACACTCAGACAAAGTTGAAGTATCAACGTACGGGAATTTATGGGGCAAATTTTAGAGACTTCGCAGATGTCGAGCTAATTTAACCAACTGAACAAGGTACGTGAAGAAAGTTCATCTCGCTGTGCATTGTAGGCTATTGCATTGCAATATATTGTCACGGAAGACGTACTGCTTCGCATATTGTTTCGCATTGTATTGAACGTTACTCTTCGTTACTGAGCCAAAACTGACTTGGCTTCGATGTTATCTGAGAGGAAAATCTGCCCGAATGTCGTAATTATAGACCGTCACAACACCAGCCATTTTCCAAGCGTCTTTCAATGAAAGTTTCTGCTGAATCGCATTAAGACTTTGCTCATTTTGGCGCTGTACTGAAGAAGCTGTTTCAGGATTCTTTCTTCCTGTTCTAACAAGGTTTTCACGCTTTACGAAGATATCGCATACTAATCGTTTCAAGTAACTGAGTAACCGACTGCACGGTTGAGAATTCATACGTCAAACAAGATACTGACATATTGTACGCATGAGTTGAGTTGTTATTTTCAGGGTCAGTGGATTCGCAATGCGCTGTTTCATAATTTCTATTATTTATTTTTAAATTGTGGGCGTCTGATATGACATCGGAATTTCAGTCTTCAATTTGAATCTGCATTCAGACTCGGTGAGTTCCATGTCTATTAACTCTGCCTAGTGGCCTGAATAATGCTCAATTTTGCCTGCACTCTCCACTTCATTGATTTGATATTGCGCCGGTTTATAACCTAATCTTCCTAAAGTGGCTATTTTGAAATTTGAGAGATTTACACTTTCATTTAAACTACAAGCACCGTTCTGCAACCATTCTCCCTGACTAAGACTTCTGGGTTTAATCTCTTACAAGAGGCTCTGGAGCTAAATAAATATCCTTGCATCACGAGAGTCTCGTAGCCTATAAATATAATTACGATTAGGGCCTACTGCTGTCAGGTGTAGGCCTATAGGCTGTGTGCATGTGCAAAGCAGGCCTTGAAAGCCAGTCCTTTCGGTGAATAGCGACTGCACCATAGGACCCTTTAATGTCCGATGTAGACAATAGGCAGCCATTTTTCGTTATGCTTTATTGGCTCGAGTACCTTGGTCTTAGAAGAGTTGTTCTTAGTGTCTATAGTAGACCTACTTTAGTGTAACGGAGTGTGTTGAAGCAAAGCGTTCGTAAATTTGAACTGCTGGATTTAAACTCCTAAGTTGGATTATATTTTATAGGAGATTATGTTTATAGGAGATTAAGTCGTCACTCTGTGCTAATGACGAATTGACTGCTGAAAATCGAGTTCAAAGTGGGTATCATTTACATCTTTAGTGAAAATTGAAGAGCACGAAATGATATCTTATGCTGCTAGGCTATTTAACTTGCTTCTCATTGCTCTATTTTGCATGACTTTGTTTCTTAACATTGTATATATGTATTTGAACATTTGTATGGCGCCTTTAGAGACCCCGACGAAGCGCTGAACTACGGCAACCTCGTAGTTCTCAAACTATTAAGATATGATGAAAATGTTCTTTATGCTATTTCTGGTGGTCAAGTTTTAAGGTTTGGTGAAACAGAAGGACGATTCAAAGTACTAGAAAGTTCAATGAGTTTGAATTATCTGAATGTATTTAAATTTTATATGTGTCATTATTTGAATTCAAAACGCGTGAGCTCCCTCTTTTATTAGGCCTACTTACTTCCACCGCTTTCACTCTTACGACTAGGCCCTACAATAAGAATTGGAAGCAATGAATGTCCACGTAATCAGATATTTAAGAATGTTTAATTGTTTATTTAGGCCTACTAGAAAGCAATAAATCGCTAGAATTAAAAACGTCAGAATGGATTACAGACTCAATTGCGCGGTATATAATACATGTAGATTTCATTATGAAGCGGAAACCTCTATTTCCGTAGAGTTTTCCAGCTGCCGCAAAGTGGTGTAGTTAGCAGGTTATTCAGACATCGTACACGTGGGCAAACTGAGCGCCAACTTTGACCGTATTTGCGTCCAGCCTGTTTGAGGGCGATATGGGATGTTCCTTTGTTTATTCCGTCGAATGCTAACAGCGGCACCATGTAGGCACCACTCTAAAACCACTTGGGGCTATCAAACACATATATAGCTGTTTTTTTTAAATGCCGCCCACGAGCGTCAATGCTACGCGTGACAGTTCAGGGATTGTGGTATTGGACTTTGGCAGATACCTGGTGTAATTGACAGAGGTGCTGGGTTATGTCACGTCTCGAAGCTGTGACCTCGTCTTCAGCGCTGTCCTTCATTAACCTGGCTTCTGTGTTGACTTTCCCATACATGTAATAGCGACGTGCGTGGCTAGGCGAAATCAGACAATCTGCCTTTCATTCACTGTGCCTCTGTTTCGCACCACTTTCTGTCTTCCTTCTCATTCGAACACTTTCTCTTTGTCCCTCTATCTCTCTCGATGTGTCTTTCTCCCTCCCTTTCTGTTTCGATCTACACCGCCCTCTTTTTTTACCTTGATTGCCTTCAGGTTAAAAGCCTGGCCGGTTGACAGTTGTGTTGTCAGAGTCCACGCAGGCTTAGCGATGGGTAATTTAATCTGCGCTTTGCATTTCACCTCTGCGTTCTTGCATTTCGGCCAACGACAAGTTCAAGATTTTGTAGTTGACATAAGATATGGCTGTAACTGAGAAACACTGTTACAAAGCAGTTGCCGAAGCACTAATTTATGGGGCATACGCCCATCGTACACGTGTTTCGTTTGAACTCCCCATGACCTTGAGTTTGCGAATCGGGACGCCCTCCCACACAGTAAATAGATCTGAACTGTCGTTTCGATTTCAGACAGAGCAGCTGTAGTTTAATACCTGGAAATCTCTGTAGGTTTTCTAGTGGTAACCATGGTAACCGTTATCCTTGGGTCACATTCATATAGCACCCCTTTAAGGAAATTCCGACCTGACAACACATAATCACGATCAAATCATATAGTCTTCGACGGTGTGAGATAGAGAGGCAGAGAATGAACAAGTAAAGAGGCTGATGTTACAGGTTGCATGGCAGCCTGTTTCAGGATAAAGGCTCGACCACGGCAGCGCTACTGTTCTGCAGCGGTTTGAACAAAATCGTATTGTACAAGCTTCTGCAGAAGTGTCTGAAGCTAGCAGTCACTGTACTTTCAAGTATATTTGGACAAATATAGTTTTTCTTCTGTCCGCTCCTTGAACTTACTTGAACCTAATTCAACCGTGACGACTCTTTACAAAGAGTCTGTCTGCATGATCGTTCGTTTGCTCAGGATGCATATTTATAATCCGGCAAACGCTTTCGCGAATATTCTACCAAGGTGCTGCATAGGCATTTGAGGCATATTGAATGCGCAGCAACAGCAGGCCTATTTGCACGAACCGATCATTGTTTGGCAGGCGTAGGCCTACTGAGACGCTTTGGCCTTTTACTCGAAGGCGTTATCAATTTCAAGTGTGTAATATGTCAGTCAGATGATTGCTATCGAACAACGCTTTCGCTAATATTCCACCAAGGCACTGCATAACCATTTGAGGAATCTTGAATGCGCAGCACCAATAATTATTTGACAGAGGTAGTTAAACGCTTGGGCCTTGTATACGACAGTGTTGATATTTTTAGTAGTAGGCCTACCATAATTATGTAAGACCGGATGGATCGCTGTCTGGCTTCCTATATAGTCTGACGTTGTTTAAATGTGTTTGTACTCGCTTTTTGAGTTAATGAAGTTTCCGACTTCTGTTGTAAAACATTGTCTGCCGGTGTTAAAAACTTCCTTCGCCTCCACATGTTGTCCTTTAATTCTCAAAACTATTTTTCGTTTACTAACTAACTGCATTTTTCAGGTGATTGCAGTAAGTAGCAGATTAGTTAGCACCTGCAGGCTTGGTTTTGAACTTAGTCGTGTTGTTTAGACAAGAGTAGGCTTTCATTCGTTGTGCGTCTAGTGCTTAGCGTGCTGGACTGTCAACAAGAGTTCGGAGTTCAAATCCTGCCAAGACAGAAATCTGCTTTAACCTGCGACCCCAGCCAACTCAGCTATAATGAGTACCCTGACCGTACACTGTCCATCGGAAGATCAGACGGCGTGGGAGAGGACTGACCGCCAGCCCTCATGAAAACCGAGGTTGAGAAAATAAAGTCGCTAACACTTCTTACTCATGGCTGTCTCTCAGTGTTAGCTTAAGAGACTACACTTCTTTCAACATTCATGTTTTAATCCCACGGCTTCTCGTCTTTTCAATGTCGCACAATGCGTGCACGGATTCGTGTCTCGGAGTATTTCTTGTCAAATCTCGAGCTCACGCAGCCTTCATTCAATCAAATGGCTCTGGTGAAGAATATACAAAGGTCTTTTAAATGACAACAAAGACTAAGTAGCTTAAAGGTACCGTGCAAAGCAATATTGCGCAGCGCTTTGTAAGTTTACAATATGGGCATTTTATATCATCGTAGCCTAAGTATCGACCTACTTTCGGGCAAACTGCTGCCAGTTCAATAATAGATAGAATTTCAGAAAGTCGATATTTCTTGAAAGCGTGAACACTTTCGGCCTAGTATATGGATGCTGTAAGGCATCTATTGAGGATACCATAATGTAATATAATGTAATCTAATCTAATACAATCATAATCTCCAGTGTAATGTAATATTACCAACCTGCAATCTCCAATCCATTACGATCTCATGCCCAATCTCCAATTCAGTCTCCAGTCCAATCCAGTCTCAAATTCTTTTGCCTTTTCCCTCCAATCCAATCTCCAACCCAATTCAATCTCCAATTCAATTCAATCTCAATTCAATATCCAATCCAATCTCCAATTCAATCTCCAATTCAATCTCCAATCCAATCTCCAATCTAATCTCCAATCCAATCTCCAATCTAATCTCCAATCCAATCTCCAATCTAATCTCCAATCTAATCTCCAATCTAATCTCCAATCCAATCTCCAATCTAATCTCGAACTAAGGCATCAGTCAGTGGTTGTCGCTGCTGAGCCAAATCGATTTTCTACAGAAATTCAGTTGAAAACCGGTTGAAAACCAGAAATTGAATTTAATGCACTTCGAGATAATTATAAATCGAATCGCAGTTAGAGTGGCAGATGTGGCTGAAATTCAGACTGTAAACGTGACGTACATCCGGACATTTAATCTCATGGAATTTCAGATTGTTAACGTGACGTACATTAGGACATTTAATGTAATGGAAATTCAGACTGTTAACGTGACATTTAATGTCATGTACATACAGGACATCAGGACATTTAATGTCATGTAAATTCAGACTGTTAACGTGACGTACATCAGGACAGTTAATGTCACGTAAATTCAGACTGTTAACGTGACGTACATCAGGACAGTTAATGTCACGTAAATTCAGACTGTTAACGTGACGTACATCAGGACATTTAATGTCATGTAAATTCAGACTGTTAACGTGACGTACATCAGGACATTTAATATCATGTAAATTCAGACTGTTAACGTGACTTAGACATGGTTTATCAGGGCCAAAGCAAGGCGACCGCGTTAGTGCAACCACGGTGGCACAGAATGGTGTTGCATTCGGCTCCTGTCTGGCGGGGGCTTGTGGGCAAGAAGAGGCAGGTTCGGCTCCAGGCCATAAAAAGGCGACTGGTTCGGGAGCGTTATCTCCAAGATTTCCATCAAAGCTACGACCAGCTATGTCAGTGCGCTGATTCTTGTCTCTTCTCGGCCATCATTAACAACCGTGCTCATGTATCATGTGAGCTATTACCCCCCCCCCCATAAAACCAACTTTATACTCAATACGCCCCCGTTCCCATACCCGCTGCTGACAGTTTGGCCCGTAAAACATTTGTTATCAAGATGATTCACTCTTCACGAAAACACTGCAGACAGCACAGTTCGAAATAAATAGAAATTAGTATGGTTACCTAGAGACTATATATATAGGCCATCATAGTATGAAAACCAAAGTGCAGTTAGCAATTGGTAAAATAAAAGATATACTCATTCACTCACTTACTTACCACGTAAATTCAGACAGTGTCAAGTAAATTCAGATTGCTAACGTGACGTTTATCCAGACAGTTTGGTGTCACGTGAATTCAGACAGCCATTGTTATTTGTATCTCACGTGGTCAAAATTCATTCAATTAAATTTGCTGCTTATATTATTGCGTTTTCATAGCATTAGTCATCATCAGTGATCGAAGTAGGCTGTCCCAGGTTTTGGTATGTAGCGCGGTCCGCTTCAGACATTGCATGTTGTCTGGCAAACTTAAACAATATCTCTGCTTTTGTAAACAACTTCTACCTTTAATAGCAGTGGTACAATTGCATAGTTACCTGTCGTGTATTGAGGGCGAGGTGTAATAGTTAGGCTATGTCCTTATATATAGGCTACAGCTAAGACCCCACAGTATCTTCGCCCATGTATAGCTTGAAACCTTGAATTCTACTCTGACCGCATTTACAGGTGCTAATATAAGCATAGTCACTGTCAAACCTTACTCGATCACGGTTAGGTATATCTCACATTCACGTGATACAAAATTAATTATTCTATTGGATGACTGAACTTGTACCTCTATAACTTTGAGACACTGTCCAAATTTATGGACATTGAGCTTTATAGCACTCACAGATAGAGCTTAAGAAAGCGTCTCCACTCTCCAGTTAAGCTGGACTATTCAGGACATAGCCCCTGTCATGCTGATAACAGCTATAGCGTTAGGTAGATTTTTCAAAAAGTGGACAAAGAACCTTATGATTCTAGGGGTACGCGATGCAATCAACCCCCATCCAATTTCTATCCCTCAACGCAATATACAATACAAATGTATTTGACATTTACCTATTCCAAAGTTCAGAAATGCAAACCCGACCATACTAGGCCTACTACAGAGAATCGATGGCGCTGATCAGTTGTACGTGAAGGACTGGTTCAAGGTCCCTACACAGTAACCGTGTAAGACTCGAACCCGTACACTCCGCGTTGCAAGCCAAGCTCCCTAACCAACAGGGTATACGGCGTCAAAATGACATTCAGTAACTTTTTCATGTCGTAACGATTAACAGTCTGCCGCGGACTTCGTGGCATCTAAGTTGTTTTACTTGCAAATTAGTTTAACAGCTATTTGCATTGCAGAATAAATTTTAGGCGCACTCCAAAAAATTGTAACCGGTGCAAATTAGTTGACAGGAATTTGCTTCAGTCTATAAGATTAATGAGCAGACCTCCTCTCAGGTTGCTGACCGGCGTATTTAAACTTCCTGCTTCTATTCCGGAAACCGAATGTGTTAACGATGAAGCAATGTAACTTTATTGTATAATTAGACTGCATCAGATTAATTACTAAGTTTCAGAACCCGGAACTGAACGCGAGCTATTAGATATAAACCAACTACTGCTACGGTCATTTGGATTCTATGCAAAGATCATACGACGTCTATCTCGGTCTCTATGTAGCAGCTGTTATCTTTGTAACGTTTCAGAGCCAGAAATGACTCAGGAAACCGACGGAGAAGAGAGACAACAGGAAGAAAATCATGTTGGACAGAATGGAGAGCCGCATGGAAAAATCTTCGCGCCGTTTGAGGTCGAATCCTTTCCAGCTGCAGTCTTACAGGAAGAAAATCATGTTGGACAGAATGGAGAGCCGGATGGAAAAATATTTGCGCCGTTTGAGGTTGACTCCTTTCCAGCTGCAGTCTTACAGGAAGAAAATCATGTTGAACAGAATGGAGAGACGGATGGAAAATTTTTGGCGCCGTTTGAGGTTGACTCCTTTCCAGCTGCAGTCTTACATGAAGAAAATCATGTTGAACAGAATGGAGTGCCCGATGGAACAATCTTTGCTCCGTTTGAGGTCGATTCCTTTCCCGCTGTCAAGGACTCCGTCATTCTACCGAATAATGGCTCAGAGGAAAATAGACCGAAATCACCTTCACCACCGAAACATCAAAAACCGAACGTTGTCAGCCTCAGGCAACTGGTAATCAATTGCAATTGTATTCATAACTGAATATTTATATAGCGCCTTTTTAAACGTATGAGAGACATTTTAATCTGCGTTGCAGACTTTTATGACTGTTCACAGTTGAGCTAAACGCAAAAGTTTGCATTAGTGTAGTAACTTTTCCTTCCAGGATTTCCGTAATTAATTTCGTTCTTTGTTTCAGTTTCGATTTGCCGACAAAATCGACTTCTTCTGCATTTTCTTTGGAACCGTCTGCGCATGCGCACACGGTGTTGGAATGCCCGCCATCTTTCTTTTCTTTGGAAGTCTTGTCGATACCTTCGTAGATGGCGCTAAACTAGTGTGAGTTCAAACTCTACCTCTTTCACCGATAAGGTGCCGTGCTTTCAAAAGTTGGGAAGCACTGCACTGAGGTATATAAAACGCCCCAAAACAGGAGCATATTGGTCATAAAGATCAATAAGAATATTATATAAAATTAATCATTTTGCATTAAAGACCATACTTACTTACTTGCTTGCTTACTTTTGTGTTATTTTTCTGCTTATTCGAAAACCTACCAGCGAAAATGTATAGACTTCAGACAGTTTATGTAAGTGGGCAATCTAGATGCGTTAAGGTCTGGATTTAGTAGACATCACTTTCTAGAGAGAAAGTATCACGTTGGCGTTGAGGATCACCCGTAATCCATTCTAAAACTCTCTGCAAATATTACAGTAGCTGTGCGTAAAATGCGTCGCTTGAAATTTGGGAGGACTCTGTGACCTATGTGCTCGGGCCGCGACACATAGGACTACTGCTACCCTAATCATTTGGCCAGACTAGGATGAAATGTCACAGATGACTGGCGACAACGCCCTCCGATCCGCACCACTGAAGTTGCCATGAGTCCCACTAACGCACACTAGAAGAGAACTCACAATTTTATGTTGGAAAGTCGGATCATCTTTTTTCGAATGTCTCCTGGTTACAACAGTGTCCGAGTTAAGTACGTGAATAAAATGTAGAGCTAAATAAATCGAAATGGTCTTCTTTGTGGCGCTTAAAGTAAAACCTGCAAGATTCGCAAGATATGCGTAAACTGTACTATTATAGCGACGTACAAAAGCGTGACCTAACAAAAATAAGTAAGTTGCAGGTATTTTGGCATGTACATGGGCAGGGAGTGTAGGCATGTATGCATGTATGTAGGTAGGTATGTAGGCAGGCAGGTAGGTAGCTAGAAATTATTTTAAGAATACGCGTTACATGTTTCCAATGCGTTTGATCATGCGTTTTGTCTTTTGATCTTTGTCCGGATTTGAGTCTTGGAGCGTCTTTCAAAACGTCGTTTGACTACTAACTTTTGTTCTTAATTAACTTTAGCACCACCAAGGCTGGCGTAGGAAGTGCTTTTATGAGGTAGTTAACAGGTCCAATTCTCATAGTCTTGTAACATGCATGCATGCATGCATGCATGCATGCATGCATACATACATGCATACATACATACATACATACATACATACATACATACATACATACATACATACATACATACATACATACATACATACATACATACATACATACATACATACATACGCATACATACATACATACAATGTCATACATACATACATATACACATACATACATACATACATACATACATACATGCATGCATACACACATACATACAATGTAGTACCAATACACACACATACATGCATACATGCATACATGCACATACATGGATCACCGAAATAGTTATCCTACAATGGCGAAAAGATTTTTTAAATGTGTCTTTACAATTGATATTGTAAAAGGACTTTTGATGGCGAAATCCATGTGCATGTTTATTAGGGTGTTTCTAAAGAATGAAAGTGTTAGAAAGTTATTCTCCAACCCATCATTGCGTGATACTAGATAGAAAGAGTTACCAGTAAAATATTTAGCGTGCTAAAATAATATTTATAGGACTTGCACAAACCAATCAAAGTTTGTTATAATTATAGTATTTCAGTATAATCGTCAAGTGAAATAGTAAAATACTAAACAGCAAACACACTGAATGGTGTGCATGAAAAATGTAAACTGCAATGTAGTAATAGAGTAGCAGTGCAAAGTACGTAAAATAGTCATTCAGTACAATCATTAAAACACTAGAGCTGCAGTGTAGCAATGTAACAATGTAGCATCTACTGAATGCAATGAACAGCGAGCGCTATACAAAACATTATGCCCTCTATTTAAAGTAAATACACAGTTACCACAAATCCACCAATTGCTCATGTTGCCGGATTCTCTGGAGTTCTTGATAGCTGCTCCCCTTACTGGCACACTGTACTTGCTTCTAGTGCCCATAACTACTTTCATATGTTTTTGTTCCTCGTTCCGTGTCAACGAGGCATTGAATTCTTGAATCAAGGCAACTCCCGTTCTGCAAGATCGTTCACTAACTTCACAGAGGTGACAACCATCTGTCCTTTAGATATGATTCTTGGAGAAGCCATTCGCTGTAGTCAATTTGCAAGAATTCCTCACCCAGGATCTTATAAAACGCCGTGTACATTACGTAGTCAAGTAGTACCTATATTTCTGGATTGACCAATAGTGGAATCCGTTTTGAAGGTTCATCGTAACACTCAGTATCTCTTAGAGCCATGACCAGTAATTTCTTCTCTTCCACCGAGACATTATCGTTGAAGAATACAAATCCTATCAGTAGCTCACACAGGTATCATAATTAATTGGCGACCAAATGCTGTGGTGACAGCTTCCGCGACCTTCATGTCAAGGTATGCCGGCAGACTACAAAGCAAGGGGACAGATAATTTCTTGGAGTAAGCTGCAGATGATGGGCTCTAGATCCAGTATCTGACACATATTACACAGCAGTAAATAAGAGACAGACCTCACTGAGATGCTTCCTTATTTGTTCGCGATATCATGGACCACACGACTTCCGGGATTCGGAGGACTCTAGATGCAATGGCTCATACTGTTTGCGGAATATCCACAGTATCATGGAGTAAATGGTTCTGGCCATCCAGTGGGCACGGTGAATTGCTGCTGGATATCAGAAATGGATTCCACTGTGAGACGTTCCATTAAAGAAAGCAATTGACAACTCCAGCAGTTCACAATAGTCATCTGGCGCTTAGAATGTTTCCAGCTGAGCTACTCCAAACTCTATGACACTGTTTTCCATCGAGCGATAATGGATGCCAAACTTTTCATCGTCAAGGGCTGTGGAAAAATCTCCGGAATGAATGAGAAAAGATTCTTGATCTATTTGTTGCTAGATATCTTTGAAATGGCCCAACAGTTTTATTGCAGGAGACTTTGAGACATGATAGATGCAAATAATCCTCGCCAGCATGATCTCTTAGGCATGGTGCGGCGTGTTATATGCTGGAACTCGGATCATCCTGGATCTGTCCTTATGAAGCCATTGCAGAAATATTTGAGCAGCCTTCCTTTTCCCTTCCTTTTATCCGATCTAGCACTGCATCCACTTCAGGAGTGATCACATTCACTGTGCCTACATGTATGTATCACTCTCGGCTTTGAAGTTCACGGAACTTCCTCAGGATCAGGTGACAAGGTAATACTGTTGCTGTCCCCGACAATAATCCATCACAATAATCATCACCTTCCTGAATTTCAGCTCTGGTGGTAGTGATGATGTCACAAAGTTCTGCTCGCTTTATTCTCCACTGAATAATTTGCTGCAGATGTTTTAAGCTTCATCACGCATTTTTTCTGGAGTGTGAGATTTCTATCTACTGGAGCTATCGTTCTTCTCCGACCTTTTTTTTCGCTGTGCCTCCAAAAAGTAATGTTCTTGCTCACTTTTTATTAAGAAGCACTGTTAAACTATTCATCCAGGTGGTCTTGAAACATTTGCTGATTTGCAAAAACTGCTCCAGTGCATAATTTAAGAATAATTGGTTAAAAAGGAAAAAATGCACTTTTACAGAATTTCTACTGGTTTGTGCAAGTCCTAAATATTGTTCAATCTTCTAAATATTTTGGCTATAGAGTCTCAATATAAGCCATCACCAAATGGTTGGTTGGAGGAGTAGAAAAAATATACATGAAAATTCTCCATTAGGAATGGGAACACCCTAACGGAAGAGCAGCGGAGATACTTCCTCGATGACATGATTCGCCCGAAATGCATCTACTTTGCAGGTAAGCATAGATGACATGAGGTCGTTGGGTCATAGGTCAAAGGTAATGAGTCATAGCCTCATAGGGTCATAGTTGTCTCTGCTGGTTTGATCGTGCGTGTGTCAGTGTCATGATGTGCTACAGATATATGGCAAACGTCTACAAACGATCCAGCTCTTGCCCAAGCCGTCACCAAAACCCAGGAGCACCTTCACTTAACCCCAGTTCACTTTCATTGACTTGAAGTTCCTCAGTCCATCCAATACAGAATTATATTTCTTACATACAATGCCCTTCAGACCACTCAATCCTCTTACCTTTAGCAGCTGCCAGCTAGTCACCATCCAACCACTCTGCAGATCTACTCTTTCTCCATCACACCTGTCTCTGTATTGCCCTTCAGTCTCCTCCTCCTCCTCTCTGTCTGTCTGTCTGTCTCTGTCACTGTCTCTGTCTGTCTGTCTGTCTGTCTCTGTCTCTGCCTGTCTCTGTCTGTCTGTCTCTCTCTCTGTCTCTGTCTGTCTCTCTGTCTGTCTCTCTCTCTGAAATTCTGCAACCGTTCCTTAACCGGCCAGCTCTCTGGAACAAACTCCGAAGGATCTCCGCCTGTCCTCTCATTCCCCTCACTCACCTACCAATCTCAACATTATCCGACTCGCCCTCTGTCTCACAGCATTCTACACAACTTTGAAGCTACGCCTTCGTGGCTCCACTATTTTCTGCTTCTGCACTATTCCATGACCACCATCACCAATGATTTCCGCCATAACACCATTTTCACCATAGCAACAGGTTGTTGGGTCTGTTCAGGTGCCAGGATGATATCCGGTGTGCTAAGCCAAGAGGTTTGACCAAACGGATTCTGACCTGGCACCGGAACCCACTAAACAACCTGGCTTTTGCAGACTCGAATTTATATAGCGCCGGTGCTTATTTTGGCCTGCCTACCGCGGCTTCCGTTTGACTCTGAGAAATTTCGGAGATTTTTGCATTTACATTACGTTAACAATGTGACATACATTACATTAACAATGTGACATACATTACATTAACAATGTGACATAGGCTACATACATTACATTAACAATGTGACATACATTACACTAATAATGTGACATACATGACATTAGCGCCTTCGTGAGTTTCTTGTAAGGCGCTATATAAATGGCCATAGGCTATACATACATACATACATTAACAATGTGACATACAGGACATTAAAACAATGTGGCATACATTACATTAACAATGTGACATACAGTACATTAACAATGTGACATATATTACATTAACAGTGTGACATACATTACATTAACAATGTTACATACATTACATTAACAATGTGACATACATTACATTAACAATGTGACATACTAAGATGAGCCTGAATGTTTTCCTTTTTGGACTATGGGCTGCATGCAACGTCATCTGCTTGCTTGAATGGCTCTTTGTTCCTTTCGAATGAAGGACTGTTACAGTAGGGGCTATGCTTGGTTGAACTCCTTTGCAGCTGAATATAATAAAACTTATGGCCTTTCAGCAATATGGCCTTCCCTGTCCACAGTTCGGCCACTGAACAAATGTTTCTGTGAATCGTAACGTTTTTCCCTATTAATGGTCTCTGCGACGTTGTAATGCTCTTTAGAGGGCGGTCCAGGATTTAAAGCTAGGGGCCAAGTTATACTGCAATCCAAGCTGAAAGGTATGAATAAGGTAAACAAAATCTAGCCCGCCAGGTTGGGTTAGGTTTTTACGTCCACTTTGATACTGTGGAATTCGATTGTAATGTTATTTCAGTTGAGATTGTATGTACTCTTTTAGTTAATGTGATTTTGATGGACCCATCTAATGTTTCTTTTTAGTTTGTTTGATTTTGAGCCCAAGGTATACACCGCTCTAATTATCTATTGGCTCTCTGTTTTTTCCTATCTGTATTTTTTCAAGTTTAGGTGTCCCTGTTTAGCGAGATCCATAATTCCTTCTGGGTCTCCGTGTAGCCAGTACATATCAAACCGTTGCCTTATTCTTTCATTTGTTCGTTTTCTCTTCTGATGGCTACAGAAGTAAATGTTTGATTGATTGATTGATTTTGTGTGCATTGCTATTATGCTTTTTTTAAATGACTGTTAATACAATACATGTAATGATGTAGAAACAATACAAAGTCTGCTGGGTTAGGGTTATGTTTACGTGGTGCCCTTTGCGGTATGTTGTAGTCGTCGGTATCTGCGTTCTGATCGTCGCCTATGGTCAGGTGATGTTTTGGTTGACGACGTCACATCGCCAGACGAATCGGATTCGACTCCAGTATCTTCAGGCTGTGCTTCGACAGGACGTTGGGTGGTTCGAGACACACAGCGTCGGAGAAATTGGCATCCGACTAACAGAGTACAAAGATACTATAATCCAATGCAAAGACTTCTATAGCGCCTTTTACATTGGAAAATTTGTTCACAAGCCATGCATCGATTTCGCAGAAATATGAAGCCAGACATGGCCAGCAAGTATTCAGTTTGCCAGTCAGACAGTTAATCTTTGTAAGGTTTTTAAAAGTCGAATTATTAGTACTCAGATA
Organism: Aporrectodea caliginosa; assembly: GCA_020284085.1. Lineage (NCBI taxonomy): Eukaryota > Metazoa > Annelida > Clitellata > Crassiclitellata > Lumbricidae > Aporrectodea > Aporrectodea caliginosa. The sequence goes on from JACEVL010000078.1 coordinate 1,924,730, forward strand.
CATACATGTTCAGATATTCAGCCAGTTAACCAACCAACCAGTCATAAATATATGCATATACCCTTGGGCAGAAATATGAAGCCAGCCAGGCCAGCAAGTAGTAAGTCTGCTATTCAGTTTACCAGACAGATAGTTAATCTTTGTAATGTTTTTAAAAGTCGCATTATTAGTGCTCAGATACATTCGCTTTCAGATATCCAGCAGAGAGAAGAATTGAGTCAGCCAGTCAAGCGAGCCAGTCTGCCTTTGTGTTTGCTTGTTTGTTTGTTAGCAGATGATTATGCACTGTGCATATATCGTGACGCCGTAGCTGATTGGTCAGAGCGCTTGGTTCATGACGCGTAGTGTACCTTTTGGGCCCTCCATTCAGACGGTTACTGTGTACGAACCTTGAGAAAGTCCTTCAATCATAGTTGCTCAGCGCCATCGATTGATGCTTGGTCATGGGATGCGGAGTAGTACAGTGGTTAACGGACTGGATGGACTGTCAATCGAGAGGTCGGGGGGTTCAAATCCTTCCATAGCAGAAATTTGGTTCGAGATTTCTGATCCACCTGCTTCCCCTAGCCAACTCTGTCAT